>KZ505870.1:204102-219845 GCA_002844005.1 Limosa lapponica baueri | reverse complement strand
TTCTGTGTTTTATCCATTGCTTAGAGGGTGATTAGAAAAGTGTTTGGTATGCAAAGATTTTTGTACTGGCTTACTGGTGTCCTTGGTCAATGCTGACTTAAAATAACCATGCTTTGTAAAGGACAGGATGAGAGGCAGTTCAGTGATCACACTAACTCTGAGCTGTTTCTTAGGTTAAAAATTGACACTTGAACTGAGTTATGATAGCAATTCTGTGAACTTGACCAGTGCATAGCACCAAAGATGGATTCAGTTGAAACCGTCAAATTGATTTTGTAAAGGGAAATAGGTTGTCTAGGACTAGGAACCAAGGTTCACAGTCTAGCTTACATGAGAATATAAAACTGGAGGGACACTAAGAAGCACATTCTACTTTTGTCATGCTTGGCCAACTTTTGTGACTATGCTGTGGATGAAAATTTGTGAAGAATGTGACTAATACCTCAAACAGCTTTCCTGAGAAGTAGGAGTAGGTTTTAATTTCAAAAGCAGGAGGCTAAAATTTGAAGACAAGTTTTAAAGGGAGAAATCATGGCAAAGACAACTGGCAATATCATAGTTTGATTAGACATGTAGATTGTTTTCCAATGAAGAAGTCTTCACTGGTTAAAGACTGAGATTCACCTGGCTGGTTGCTGCTCATTGCTACTTTCCACAGTATGAGTTTCGGAAATATGTGACCATCAAATGATACCCACAGTATGAATGAGAATGTGTACTAACTGTTACTTCTTAAAAATATAAATACTGTGTTAGTAAGATTTACAAGTGAGGAAAAACTTGTTAGTATTTTTAAGACAGAATTGAGTTACAATGCAGTTTGTCAGTTTCAGTCTAGAAGTTTGAATGCTTTCCTATTGCCTTCATATTTTTTTAATTATGTTTATTTTAATTCCAACACTGTTTCTGATGGGTTGTTGGATTTTGTTGGAGTTACCTCCTAACAATAAAGTACTGTTGATGATGTTGCTGTGGGTTTTAAAGGTATGTAAAAGACTGATTGATTAGTGCATCAACACATTCATGATGCTAATTGAGAATTTTCCACGAGTGACACATTCTTATGAATCATGTCCATCAATGGCATATGAATAAAACTCACCAGTTTTCAACTTAACTCTTCAGCTGGCTTATTATTTAAGCAGATAAATTTAGTTCCTCTTAAGTGAATTTAAAAAGCAGCCAAAAACCAAACACCATTAATTGGAGTTTTAAGGGCAAAGCGTGTTTTTCAGAAACTGACAAAAAGAAATATGTTATGAAATGTTTAGCTACCTACACGTCAAATGCTTAATTAATATGCTGAAAAGAGTTTTGGTGCCTCATCCCAGCTTCCTTATTCAGTTTCCCTTTCTGTTTATAGACTGAAGAAAAGGGCAAGAAGTTTTCTAGGCTTGAACAAAACCTGAGTCAGACACAGCCAGTATCGCAGGATTTTCAAGTGCTTGTCTTTCTGATGTAAATTCAATGTCCCACAGTAGCTGTTTAACTTCTAAGCATTTTCAGAGACTGCTTTTGAGTGTGACTGTCTCAGGAATCTCAGTATATTAGTTTCCATTCAGTACTATCAGTTGGAAATGATGGATGAGTTTGCTTTTCCCTCGTTAGTTGTACAGCTACATCCTTGATATCAGAAATTTGGCTAGTCCCAGAAGATTGCAAGAAATAGTGTCTATCTAATCTAATATATTATAATAAATACAATATTTTTCAGGACGTAAGACAATATGCATGAATAAGATGGTTCTTGCTACTGGACTACAAATTGGGTGAAACTGCATATTCTGTGGTCACAGTAATTTCCGTTTCTTTCTAAAAGTGCATCTAGGGTGAGCCAGAATCCTGAACAGAATCTAGTTCCAGCCAGGTTCATTTAGAAATTTTCCTCATCTCATTTTGAAAAAGATGAGATTTTTTTCCAAGTCTAGCCAGAAAAATGATTTGATACTAGAAACAAGGATACAGAGGTTATCCAGTGATTCAAAGTCTACTGGTATTAGATTCATTTTGCTTCCTTTGCTTCTCCTTTCTTAAACAGAGCATCAGAGCAACAGGATTTTCTTCATGTTTCCTAATGATTAGCCATTTTCTTTTCTTGGTTTGACTAAGAGTTGCTCTTAAGAGAGTTAATCCATGCCTTACAGAACTCTACCACTTAACTCTTCCTTTTCCTGCCTTGGTACGTGGTCCCTTCAATCTACTGTCTGCAGAGAGCAACCCCCCGTGCCATTGTTTCAGCATCTGGCTTTGTTGCCTAGAAAACATTGTGAGAACTCACTATAAGCTGAAACTGATCCCATGGTAATGGAGTAATTTTTTTTCATGCATGATTTAGCTTGTGACTGCATTTTGTACAGCTTTATGACAGGGCAAAAGCATTACTTGTTTCAAATGGTATGACAAAAAAGGCAAAATAACGTTAGTAATTTTTTTTTTCTTTTTTGCATGATGTTACAATGACAGCATATTTGGTTCAAAATGTTTGGTTTTTTGGTTTCTAAAAGTTTCAAGTTAGGGCCACTTCTACAATAGTCTTACCGTGGCAAAACAGGGCAGAGCTTCCTCACACTCCATCGTGTCTTCAAGTTCTTTTTTAAGAGTCAGAGATCCTATCCCATTCCACAAAGAACCTGCGAAAAGAGAAGCATATTCAAAGGTAACATGATTGATTAAACGAGCAGATAGCTGTGAGTGGTGAAACATGCACTATAAAAGCTTACAGACATGATAAGATGGGCGCCATGACAGTAGCACAAATATCAGTAGATGTGTTGAAGAAAAGCTTTACCACCTTTATTATCACCTTAACTATGATTATTTTTTCCAACATACACAGTGTATCTGCAGGTCTGCCAGCTCGTTTTGGTTGTGTTAGTATGGATTTTTAAAGGAATCTTGTGAGAAGGAACTTTATCAGTACAGAGAAGAAGAAACTTCTCTGCAAAATGACAGTGTTGAGCTGTTCCTCTTTCTACTCTTTTCAATCACAGTGAGGTGGAAAAAGGCATTGTGTCCTTTCTTAGGGTAGATTAGCATTCATGTTACTTGATCTTTCATTTCATTGCACTTAGAACCTTTGTTCTTGACAACATAGTTCAGATCACATGCAGTGATGTGCACATGCAGATGTGCATTGAAAGTACTATTTGACCTGAATAACTATTCAAAATTTCAAGTAAAACAAGACATTTTTGTTGGGAGGAAAAAGTGGTGAGAGTCTGCAATTCTGCAGATGCAACCAAGTTCATTTGAAAAGAAATCCAAAGTAAAAAAATCCTGTTTCTTGGAAAAAAAAGAAATCAATAAGGTAAAGTGCTTTGCTCAGCGTTTCACCCTAGACTTCTTTATCTCCAAACCCATCCTGAAAATACAGTTTCTGCACTCTGCTTGGTCTTTTGGCCCTGTAGTATACCTGCATAATTCAGTTTCTTCATCATGGTGCATCACTCTCTGACTTGGAATACATGACTCCTTCTCCAGCATTGTATCATGACAATGTTTGGGGTTGATGTTTTTCACATTTCAGCTAATTCTAAGGTATTTTTATAGAGAAACTGAAAAAAAAGTTGCAGTCTCACCTTCATCTTTTCTTCAACTACCTGCAGTCCAACCCATAACAGTAATGAAAAATATGATGGCCAAAGGAACTTATTTCTATAGCAGTATTATTATTTCTTAGTTTGAGTGTTTTGTTTAACTAAAATGAAATACTTTTTCTATTTCAAAATTAGATGAGGAAAAATTTTAAATGAATTATACCTTCAGGCTTAAAATAGTGTTTTTCACTCAGAAAGTAAAATGCAATGTTTAAACTTTTCATCCACTCTGTCTTCATCATTATTTTTTTGACAGAGGAGATGGGGATGAAAGTTGGTCATACTTTCAAATGGGTTATACTGCATTTTCAGGAATTTATTCATATTCAAGTTATCATCTGTTTCTAGTCATAATCATACACCAGAGGAATGAATTAAAAGATCACGGGCAGCAAAATTTCTGGTGTTGTTTTTCTTACAAGCTGTCAGTTTTCTGCATAAGTCAAGTCCCACCAGAAACATTCTTACGAAAAAGAAGATACATTTTTGGATGTAGGTTTATCAGGGAATCCCATGGAAACTTGTCAATGACTATTGACGTATGGACATTTTTTATCATGGCATCTTTGTGTGGGATAACGCACCTTCTTATTGTCAGACTTCTATTACATGCACTTTGAGAAGGTATCAGTGTCTTTCTGTGAATTGACAACTGAGTCATGGGAGACTAGTAGCAGTACAGATGCTTTTCCAAACATCCATCATGTTCAATATGTCTTTGTCGCATGTGCAGAAAAGTAACATTGTCCTACTTAATTAATGTTCTTCTATTTCGTCACTGATGTATGCAATCTCATACAAATGAAAAGAAAAAAAGAACCAAAACAAACAAACCCCACATATCAAGTAGTCTGAGCCATGCCAAGTAAACCTAAAAGGACGTATAGGGAAAAAGGAGTTCATACCAACTGTGAACTGACTTGAAAACAGTGGTGAAAAATTTATGAGTGTCACTGTTAGGCCAGTACAAATTCAAAATATGGTAACCCAAGCCACATTACAAGAAGGTATTTTGACTGTGAGTTTCTTTCTAGAGAAGGAAACTGCAAAAACTGTTAAAATTCACTTTATTATGATTTTACTGTGTGACCTTGAATTGTAAATTTGATACTATATGGTGTAGTTCACTTAAAGATATTTATAAGAAAGCTCAAGCAAGCCTTACAATACTGTTATGAAAGCAGATGAGAGTTTACAGTATGCTTCCAACCTAATAACATACTTCCCAGGACTGAGTCAAGGGTTTCAGGTCAAAAGAACAAAGCTTTACCAGAGTGCTTTTGGCAGAAGGAATGATATACAAGGTTCTACTTGAACTTCCTAAATTATAATTACTAGTCAGGGGAATACACTGCATGTATGAAAAATAGATTTTCAATACGTGCAGTTAAAAGTTCCCCTTGTCTCTGAGTTTAATCATGACATATGATTTTAATGCATTTGCCAGAATGGGCAAGAAACAGAAATAGTGTTATCCTTGCCTGGGAAGTTCCTACCTATTTTATGTATATTTTACTTAAGTAAAATGAGCTACTGTTATTACATTAAAAAAATGTATATGATAACCAATATTACTCCACTGCAGATCCAGTCTGTGTCCTAAGGACACTGTATTCTAAATGGAAACAAGGCACAGACATTAAAATATAGCTAATAGAAAACTGAGAGTAATTACCACAGACCTTCCAGAATGATATGGTAATAAAGGAAGTACTTTTGTGGTTGGCTTTTTTGGTTGGTGTTTTTTTGGTTTTTGGTTGCATTTTTTGTTTTGTTTTGTTTTTAATTTATCTGAAGGATTTCATGTGGACTTGATTTTTAGAATAATTTTGAACAGAAACAATTTAGCTGTCTTGAACTTGTGAAGACACTCAGAAAATAAGTGGTTTGAATTGAACGTGCAGCCTATAAAACCACGAGAATGTTGACAGACTCTTTAAACCGGTTATTCCCAGTTAAGTTGTTACTTTTCCTGATAGTTCTTGCAGATGTGGGACTAATATTTATTCTTTTTGATGTTTCAGTGTATGCCAAAGATACTTCTGATATTATTTAACTTTCAGATTTTGTATAGTTTGTGGAGCTGAATGAAACCCAGTATTTATGAGTTTTTCCTAATGTCTCCTGTTCTTTTATGTCTTTTGTACACCACTGTAAGACATTAAATTGGAATTTTTCTCATCATATATTCCAGTTTTTCAGAACTTCATTGTCCTCTGACAGATCATTAGGAAAATTCCAGGTTGTTTGTATAAACTGCAACAGACCCAAGGTCCTAATGAAGGTGCAAAGTCATAGAATGTTACAAAAGAAGTATATTTGAAAACCTGACATATAGGATAGAGGTTGTGTTAGTGGTAGATGGCCTTGCAGCTAATCTCACTAGCTGCGTTCTTTCCATTTTTTCACTGTTTGAAGCCCCTGGGTAAGGTAGGATTGCTCCACAAAAACTAATGTGAAGGAAAGCAGAGCTGTCCATATATTTACTTTCTCTTTGTTGTGGTTTGGGATTATAAATACTTTTTTCAGATCTGTATTTCTTCTGTTATTTTATGGTTAAGTTTGAAAGGCAAATGAGGAATTAGAATTAAATTGAAATTAAAATAGTTTTCAAATAGTTACTGCAGACCATTTTTTTGATCTTAATTGCATGCATACTGTATCTATTGGAAAGATTTAAAATGTTTTAGTCATTTTTCTTAGATGCCTCAGATTTCATAGAATATGTCTGTTAAAAAAAAAAAAAGCTAAGGGTAAATAGATAAGTACATTATCTAATTCGTAAGGTTTCCCATTTAAGCTTCTGTGTCACAGACCATTATGAACAATATTGATTTTCTTGGCCTCAGCTGAGCAACATGAAGACTTTGCCTTGATTTCTCCCCACCTTACATTTATCATAAATCTCATATGTGCCAATATTCTATATTTGAATGTTTTGTGCACATTAACAATATTGTAAAATCATATTGTATTAAGTGACAGACCACTAAATTTATTGTACAACAGATTCATCTTAGAACTTCATGCATTATGAATAATAAAAGTTATTGATTCTAATGACAGATTATTATAACATTAATTTTTTTAGTTGTGGAGGACATTTGCCCAATTGATATTGTACAGATATTCACTAAAACAGCACAGCCACAGGAAGCTTTCCTTATTCTATAACGAGGTTGTTCATCATAATTATGTTGTGTCAGCACACCCATATAGGTCAACTTGAGTTCAAAAAGATAGGATTATATTTTGTTCTCAGTGCATGCATGTGTTTAAAAATAACTGTAGTTACATGCATACTGTTAATAGTTCCTATTCTATGAGTTATTTCACACTTATAGTTTAGAAAACAAGAGCTGTCACAGAAAGCAATGACTATAATTTTAAGAAAGCAACATTGTTTCAGTGACAGTGTTTAATCTTTAAAATGAATGGGAAATGGCAAATACAGTTTGCCATAATACTTTGGTATTTATACGAATTTCCTCTGCTATGAGTTATTAGTATTATTAGTAGTTTTTTGCAGAAGTGGTACAAAATTGTTTTTAAAAAGCTGGCATATTTTCAAAAGGCTCACGAAAAAGAAAAGTGTATTTTTCTGCATACCATCTTTTTCAGTCTTTCTTATAATTAATTTGTATATATCCAACTTCTTTGAATTATGCCAGGAATATCCTCCTTTAGCTAAAAGCAAAGAAGTACTATTTTCAATTCAGCTTACATCATGGTTTTGCATATTATTGTCATTAGCACTGAATATAAATTGCCTTCTTTCCATGGTGTGGAAGATAAATTTCCAGGAAGCACTGTGTCAGAAATTTCTTTTTCTTGAACTATCGTGCATGCTGGGGTTTATGTGCTTGTATGCTATGATCTATTTAGTGTGTATGATTTCTCCTCATTCCTTTCCTCTCTCCAAAAGGAAGTAGATATCACGGCAAGAAAAAAAAATATATAGAAAATGAGCCAAAAAAATGATTGTCATGTAAAGCATACGTCGCAGTACAATATATCTTCTGTATTGTTATTCATAGTAAGAGGATGTGGAAACAACGTAAGGAGATTTTAAGTTTGCTGAAGTAATAATAATAAAAATGAAGTCTTTTTTTAAACCATTAAAATCTCTGTGCACTACTTTGAAACAGCCAATTAACTTAGATTGCATACTGGCTTAAATGAGCTGATCAAACACAGAAGCACTCCATCAGTCTTCATCTTGAACTCCAGTTCTCTGAAGGTTAATGTATCATCCTCCTTTATTGATTTCAATGGTTTCAGTTGTTGATATGTTAATATATGTATTGGCAGTAGATTTTAATTTCTTTCTCATTTCTTTAAGATTCAAAAGGCGTAATACTCTGGCAAAAAAAAAAAAAAAAAAAAAACAAAAACAGAAAAAACCAACAACAACAAAAACAGGAGGAATAATTATAGGATCATTACTCTTTCTTCCCTGCCTCCTTTTCTTTCTCCCTCCAATAAATAAAATAAATAGGAAGGCTGTGTTCTGGGAGAAAAATCACAGACAAGCCCATATTGTTCCACTTCTCTTTTAGCTCATCACAATTTAATATGTAAATTTATTAGCACTCACTTCATTGGAAAAGATCAGTGTTATTTCAAGCTACAGGAATACACTGAATGGAGATTTCATTTTAATTAGTCTATATTTCCCACTAGTGGAGTTTGCAATTCTCATCACTCCCCGCTCTTTTTTGACTAGGGAAGCTTGTACATTCCAAACTTACTCCGATGAAAACTTGCATTTACCTTAATAGTAGTATTGAGGATTTCTATGCATATAGATCTCATATACTTGTCTATACTGATGAATGTCATTTTGAATGACATGTTGCAGCTCTCAGGTTGATTGGATGTGAGCCCAAGGGCATAGGTACCAGGCAAAGATGATTTTACTAGGACAGTTTGCATAACAAGCAACTGTCATCTCATTAGCAAGCATAGGCATTTTTGCCACATGCTGTTTAACACATCATCACACCTGTTCACACTTCATTGTCCCAAGAATTTAGTTAGGCAGCTTTCTGTTGGCTTTATTTTTTCATTCCTTACTGAGAGTTGGTTATTCTGTGCCAGATTCAGAGGTGTGAGATAAGTGCAGTTTAGGCTTTAAAATATGATATGCTGTGAATACTCCTCTGAGTCAGGGTGAAGACCAGGATTATAACTTGAATAATAACTATCATCAATGACCATTTTATAGCTCTTGCTCTACTTGCTGTTCTTTTGGAAACTGCATTATCTATCCCCATATCCTATAAAACTGACTACCAATTCTCGGATTGATATGTAATCTGCCACCTTTTCCTCTACTTTCTACAAAAGGCAGTAGTCCCACAGTAAGTTTTTTCTACAAAAAGAAAGTGAAGGTACCATCACATTTTGCACTAGTCATTCCTTTAGCTGGATAGATCGTTGTGCACCTATACAATGGTAGCTCATCCCCTGAACCAGCTTCAGCTCTGGGCTACACATCCTGGTGGAAGGCTGTGGCCTGCAGGGTGGGATTTCGGCCCACCAGCAGACAAAATGCAGCTTGTCACTGCTGCTGATGTGCCTGATCAGCCAAAGGGAGCAACCAAGGCTTACCTGTCCACTTGATTTAGCTGCAGGTTGAGAGGTAGGCTTCTTTTTCAGCCTTAAAGGACCAAGAGAAAAATGAGTATTAGATGAGCTAGGGTCACAGAAGTAGGTGGATGGTAACAGGGGAAGATGTAAGGAGGGGATTGCCACTGCAGATCTGGAGAAGGTGGGAAGAAGCGGAATGAGGAGATGTGGGGGAAGGCTGATTTCACCAGTAAGACAGATGGAGGAGTGCTTTGAAGAGAAGAGAGAGGAGAGGAAGCCAGCCTTGATAAATTGGAATTGCTCATGGCCCACCTACTCAGACAAGTTGTACTGCCTGTCCAACTCACCCTGTTCATTTGCTAACAAATGAAATTGTGGAAGCAGCAGCATGCACCTTGCTTTTCTCAGAATAAGCACAAGTTAGTCAGGTGTGGAAATTCAGGGAGAAAAAAAAGGCTCCAATGTGCTACATTGATGGAAGTGTTTCTCACCATTTTTTATCTCTTGGTGTATGAGAAAAAAGAAAGTATCTTCTATACATGTCTTGTGGTGTTCTGCCAATCTAAAAATATCCCTTCATTTAGTTCACTTTTCCCTTTTCATGTAGCCTGTTGAATATACAGTACTCTGCAGGTGCTACAGTATTTCTGCATTTTCTTGTGTCCTATTTCTTAATCAATCAGAAATGGGTAACATTAATAACTAGGTTCAGTAAATAAAACCTGAATCTTCCATTGTGCATCTACAGAGAATGTGCTGTGTGTTGGTGCCTACCAAATTTACTTTGGCCACCTCTCAGAATGTTGACATAATCAAATAGAAAACATAAGTATAAGATAGCAAGTGATTTATATTTGATCCCCTTAAAAATGTGGTGTTCTTAACCTTCTTGGCACCATTTTCCCTCCTTTCTTTTAAATACTTATCAAAAACAATGAGTCACTTGCTGTCACTATGCCTATACATTTATCATCGCCCTAAATGTGCCAGAGACTGACTTGGCATGGTTATTTCATAAAAAAACATATCCTCTTTGTTTCACTGCCATCTTGATGAATATTTGCAAATTTGGTCCTTGCAGATATTTCTAGTGGAATATCTGTGAGGTATCCTATGCCCTCAGTTAGGAATGATTTGAAGAATGTAACTCTTCTCCCTCTTTCATTTTCTTTTCATATGTTTTTCATTACAGAAAGCTCGGAGATGATGCATCAAAACATGTTGTGCACCACAGATTCTTCTAGCACATTTTCAAATGAAAGGTTGATGGCTTTTCTCTCACAGTTAGGACTAACATTTCTGAAATGCTCCAAAAGCAAATTACATTTTGGTTCACTTGTCTTCATACTGGATCACCAGGAGGTTGGACTTCTAGGATGAAATTCAATTACTCACTGCAGTCCCCATTTAGAAGGAACTGAGTTGCTGCCAGAACTTCATAAAAGATAAAGGGTAGTGTATTTACTTACAGTTTCTCCTCCATCCCTTACTAGGGGAACCACAGTGGTTTCTCCTTGCTGCAGGGTTGCTGACTACTGCTTCACAATGTTTTGCAAACCCTTCTGTTCTCCCTAAGGAGGATGTAGCCCACTGTGTTACAAAAAGAGGCCTCAAGTAGAAAATACGAATCTGCAATCCTCATTTTATTCCGTAGCAACATAAAGTGAACAAGACACTACCCTTCCTACCGCTGGTCTGCTGGCTGTGTAAACTGGAGGACTTGATGTCAGAGATAAGAAAACTCATCACTCTTTTTTTTTTTATTTGCTAGGAAAACATGAATGTTTCAAGAAGGGTTCACATCCCTCATCTTCCTTACAAATATCTTGCTATTAAGTGTGTACAAATCACCTGTCAGAACTGTAACATCTAGACTCTCATGTGTCACACCACTATGCTTTTGGGGACTGAGCGTGTGACTTTTCCACTTTGTGTTTTTTCTACCCTAGGTGTTTCTCCTCGTTTGTTTAGCCTTTTGCTCTCAGCTTTTCTTTCACCACAGGTAAATCATAATCACCATAATCACCACTGTGATTCTGTATTTCATAATTCACACGGGTACATTGGAAATTCTGTGACTTCGAAGAAAACGCAGCATTATCCATGAGGAGGCAAAGTCCATTATAAATATTATGTATGTTTATTATGTGATTGTTACAGCCACTCCAGAAAAGAACAAATCTCCCATATGACCCAGGACTGATCTGTTGAACCCTTGTTGATGTCACTATTATCCAAATGTCCCTCAAAATTGCCCTTAGTGCCTATTTGCGTGCAGCTGAATTGACTCCATGCAGCCTTCTTCAAGGCATAGGCCAGGATGTCAGGAGCCGATTATGTTGCATATTGTAAAAATACAAAAGGCAGATATGGCTAAATATGATGCCTGTTTCTGTGGAGACTTCAGAGGAGATTTGAAATAATTTATGTTGTTCCCTTTCCTTCACTTTCTATGTCTTCACAGAATGTCACACTTTCAAACTACTGTTTTTAACAAATAATCTGGCATTAATTGCTTCTACTACTCTAAGAAGTATTGTAACATCATAACAGTCCTTTGCAGTGGCCACTATATGCTCTGATTTACACTTCTCCCATGTAGTCAATGTGGTTCAAAAGTGTATTGCCAGCTACGGGGACAGAAAATTGCTTCTCATGGAAGCTGTGTTTATTTTATGAGATCAAATACTAACAAAACAGCCAACTGCAAAGTTACACATGCAGAGGAAAAGACTGTGGGACATTTTTATGGAAAGCAGGACTACCTTTCTTTGTAAGGATCTCTGATAGGGATCCCAATGCAATCCTGCTGCCAAAAGGGCTGGTACTATCCTTGGGAACATAAACCAGTGAGGGAAGCAATGTCTTTTTACCTGCAGTTAACTGTGGTGAAACTGCTCCTAGAATACTGTGCCCAACAGTAATATGTATGTTTTAGGAGGATTCTTTAAAAATTGGAGAAGGTGTGGAAAAAAGCACCAAAAATTATTTTGGAGGAATGTAGATTCATGTGATAGTCTTCAAGCTCAGACTGTGTAATTCACCAAAAAGGAGGCTGAGAGGTGACTCAATGATACAGCTTAAGTACTCCCATTAAGGGGAAAAACTGAGTGATGAAGGATTCTATCATCTATCAGAGAAGAGAACAAGAAGAATCACTGGCTGGAAGTCAAGGCCAGATCAGTTACATTTGAAAATAAGGAACATTTAGTTTTCAACAGTGAGGCTGTTAAATGCTTGGAACCATTGGTGAATTGTCCATGTGGTACTGTGTGCACAGCAAAAACTTATTAGAAAATACAGTTTGGCCAAACACAAATTATACTCTAACCAAATGCAAGTTAATGAGCTCAATACAAAACCAAGTAGATGAAATTTAAGATCTAATAGTCCCCTCTGGCCTCAGTCTCTCTAAACTCTGAGTGTTAATTAAGTGACCATTTCTCCTGAGTAAGGACTTCAGTATCTAACAACAAAGTAAGAACTTATAATTTCCTACTGTCCTCTAGAAAAGATATATGTCTGACATGGGAAATGCTGTATGTTGGCATGCTACAGAATTTGCATAGCTATTCAACGCACAAAGCCAGCATGTGAGAACATGGCTTTTCCAAGAAACAAAATGAAAAACACTTGACACTTGAAAATTGCAAGAACATGATTTGAATGCCATTAGGGGATGTTCTCTCACATTTTGTGTTACAGGAGTCAAATGTGTAACCCAGGAACAGTGCTTGTGCTATGTTTGCATTAGAAAACTGAATATAGATCCCACAGGCACTCTTTTTGCAGGAGATCCCATGTGAGACAGGAGCAGCGAGGGAAAAGTGAAGCAAAAGCTCTCTCTGACAGACCCTCTTCAGACAAGTATTTTTAACTGATAGGAGAAAAGGCAAGTCTACTTTTAGCTTCCAACCCAAAATCTGATTGCTCTGTAGCTTTCAGGCTGTTTGGCTAGGCCATTTTCTTTCCCACTGAGAAACGCTCATAAAACTCATGTGGTTTATTTGAAGATTAGTGTGGAAAACATTGAACATCTGTCTCCTATCTTCTGACAGGCTGTGTAAAGATGTATTTCAACAAAGTGGATTGCAAAACTCATGATCTCAACTTGAGCCATTTTATGCTGGTTATATCAGTACAGGGAGGCATAAGTTTGAGAGATGAGTAATTTTCTTTTGAAACAATCTTGTTTTCAATTAGCCTTTGGGAGACCTCCCCCATGTATTGACATCAGTGCTTTTTCCTAACATGTCAAAATGAATCACTGCATTGAAAACAAAACTTAGGGATACAAGTTGAGGGGACACGTGAGCTTGAAAGCTCCACTGTAAAGAGGGATTAGGGAGGACACTTCCACAGAGGTCCTACTCCAGAATGAGGACAGTTCTACATTTTGAATAGAAATCCTCAGTCTGGAATAATATGACAAGTGATTTTTGTAGATCATCAACCTTTTCTTTGAAATTTTTCCACTTTTCTCACATTAGGTTATTCTGTAATTTTGAAATCATAGATTCAGATTTTCAAGCTTCAAATCATGTAAGAAAAAAAAAGATCCAGCAATGGAAATGTCATTTTTATTTGGCTTAGTTTGTGCGCTTTTCCCTTGCTTTCTTTCTTTCTCCTTCTGTCTTTTTTTCCCTACATCTCAGGTTTCGGCTTTCAGAATGATCACACTTTTCTGTTTTTTAATATTCTACATATCTGTGAAGTGCAGAAGTAAGTATTTTTTAAGGAAAAAAAAAAGAAAAAAGACAAAAATAAGCCTCTTATAAGGACTTTTCTGAAATCACTTGGTTTCAAGTGTTTGGAATACACAAAATACTGTTACTGTCAGTAAAATCAGAAGTGCTGGTGCTGTTTAGGTGCTTCTGCTTCTGTGCACTGTGGCTTGAATCTTTCTCAGGGATCAGTGCACAGTCTCAGAACTGATGCAGCACCATTTGTCTTTACACAGTTTATTGCTGTAAATGTATCCAGAAGCTCTAACTCAACTTCTTATTCTTGTGTGTTCCCTGGCTTCATCAAAGCTTTGAAGGTAAGCCTGGATAGGATCAATACTTGACTTTTGGGCGTTACATCATCTGTTTCCATTTACTGAACTTTAGCCCTCTCGAACACCTTCATCCCATGCCTGAAATGCAAAAATACCAACTCTGGGAATGCACTGGCTAATGCTGAAGAAGGCATACATACCAGGGATTTCCCTCTGCAGGATATTCAAATTATTTTTAGAACAAAAGTCCTGAGGCAACTTTTGAAATCTATATGAAATCGTTCTCTGTGGCTGAAGAACTGGGTTGTATTCATCCTGCTCTCACACCACATTTGTGCATCATTCAGCAAACATAACATCCCCGTTTACTTGAATCTGATTTTCCTGGCACATTACCCACAGTTTTCATCTTTTTATTCATGTATTCTTTATTTCTTGGAGTGACTTTATGGCAGTGTTGTGAAAACATATTTCTGAATAGTGCGCTTTTGTACTGTTAGTTGTTGCATTAACTAGGACAGGTTTGCACCTTGTTAATGTTCATTTGCCTTGTGACACTATCGTTTCTGTGTAATTACTACATGACTGAGGAAGTAGGGGAGGGTTGGAATTTAAAACAGTGTGATTATTAAGTCACTGAATATACAGATTGTATACAGAGGCATGATTATGATCACTTACCAGCAGCTGTTGGGTCACTGGAGTGCTTTGTATTGCAGTTCAGTCATAGAATCATAGAATCAATTAATAGTTTGGGTTGGAAGGGACCTTTAAAGGTCATCTAGTCCAAATGCCCTGCGATAAGCAGGGGCATCTTTGACTGCATCAGGTTGCTCAAAGCCCTGTCCAACCTGACCTTGAACATTTCCAAGGATGGAGCATCTGCCACCTCTCTGGGCAACCTGTTCCAGTGTTTCACCACCCTCATCATAAAAAATTTCTTCCTTATATCTAGTCTAAATCTTCCCTCTTTTAGTTTAAAGCCACTACCCCTTGTCCTATCGCAACAGGCCCTGCTAAAACATTTGTCCCCATCTTTCCCCTAGGCTCCCATTAAGTACTGAAAGGCCACAATAAAGTCTCCCCAGAGCCTTCTCTTCTCCAGGCTGAACAACGTCCCTCAGCCTTTCTTCACAGGAGAGGTGTTCCATCCCTCTGATTATTTTTGCGGCCCCTATCTGGACCCACTCCAACAGTTCCACATCTTTCCTGCGCTGAGGACTCCAGCGCTGGATGCAGGACTCCAGAGCTGGACACATTACTCCAGGTGGGGTCTCATCAGAGCAGAGGGGCAGAATCACCTCCCTCATCCTGCTGGCCACACTTCTTTTGATGCAGCCCAGGATACAGTTGGCTTTCTGGGCTGCAAGCACGCATTGTGAGCTCATGTCCGGCTTTTTGATCACCAGTAACCCCAAGTCCTTCTCAGCCAGGCTGCTTTCAATCCGTTCATCCCACAGCCTGTATTGATACTGGACATTGTTTCAAACAAGGTGCAGGACCCTGCACCTGACCTTGTTGAACCACATGAGGTTCAAATGGGCCCACTTCTCAAA
>KZ505870.1:180533-203627 GCA_002844005.1 Limosa lapponica baueri | reverse complement strand
TCACTGGGTTGGTCAGGCAGGTCTTGCATTTGGTGAAGGCACGCTGGCTGTCTCAAATCACGTCCCTGTCCTCCATGTGGCTTAGCATAGCTTCTAGGAGGATCTGCTCGATGATCTTGCCAGGCACAGAGGTGAAGCTGACAGGTCAATAGTTCCCAGGGTCTTCCTTTCTACCCTTTTTACAAATGGTTGCAATATTTTCCATTTTTCTGTCACTGGGGACTCCAGCTGACTGCCATGACTTTTCAAATATCATGGAGAGTAGCTTGGCAAATACATCAGCCAATTCCCTCAGGGTTCTGGGATGCATCTTTTCAGGTCCCATAGACTTATGCATGTTCAGGTCCCTCAGGTGGTCTCGAACCTGATCTTCTCTTACAGTGGGAGGTACTTTGCTCCCCATCTTGTGGTCAATCCACTCAAGAGGTATGGGGACAGAGGTTGCCAGTGAAGCCTGAGGTAAAAAGTTGTTGAGAAGCTCAGCCTTCTCCTTGTCTGTTGTTAACAGTTCACCAGTCTTGCTCATCAGGGGTAATATGCTTTCTTTGACCTTCCTTTTCTGGCTGACATACCTGTAGAAGCCCTTCTTATTATTCTTTGCGTCCCTTGCCAAGTTCAGCTCCGGCTGCACCTTGGCCTTCCTGACCCCATCCCATAGCACCCTATACTCTTCCCAGCATACCTGTCCTTGCTTCCACTGCCTGTGCATCTCTTTCTTGACCTTTAGTTTGACCAGCAGGTCTCAGCTCAGCCATGCCAGTCTCTTGCCCTCCTTTTCCAATTTCTTGCATCTGGTGATTGAGAGCTCTTGGGCTCTGTAGAAAGCATCCTTAAAGATCTACCAACTCTGTTCTGCTCTCTGAGGGCAGTTTCCCGGGGGGTCCTACTAACTAACTCCCTGAAGAGCTGGAATTTTTCTTTCCTAAAATTCAGGGTCCTGACTTTTCACCTGAACCATGTCCCTCAGGACTGTAAACTCCACCAGTGCATGATCATTGCAGCCCAGGCTGCCTCCTATCTTGACATCACCCACTTGCATTGGTGACTATCAGGTCCAGTATCACATCTCATCTGATGGGGCTGTCTACTACCTGGCCAACAAAGTTATCCTCGGTGCACTCCATGAGTCTATTGGATTGCCTACAGCTCATCATTCTACTTTTCCAGCAAATGTCGGGATGGTTAAAGTCCCTCAGCAGAATGGGAGCCTGTGAACGCAATGTCTCCTTTAGCTGTTGCTACAGGACAGCAACCTAAACTGCAGTGGTGCATTTTAAGAACTAAATTGAGAATTTTGTGGATGGACTTTCCAATCTAAGGTTTTCACCAGGACAGTATGGAATGAGCTTTTAAGGCAATACAGTTCAGATTACTGCAGTAATGGATCACCTGAAAGTGCATAAATCAAATTCCTATTTATTTTTGGAACCCTAAATGCCATTACTGTTTTAAAAGTACAGACCAGGTCCACCCCTGCAGGAATAAACTGCACTTACTTTTGCTAGTAAGACTTCTGCTCCTGCTAAATCCCCAAAGAGGGATTTAGGTCTAATGGAACAATGCGATAACACCTTGGAGATGATAGCTTCAATTCAAGACTGGAAAGTGTAGAAGATGTATCTCTGATTCTCCTACATGTGTTGCATCCACAGGAACACCTGATCATTTGGTATATTTGTAGATCTGCCCATTGGTAAAAAGGTCATTTTTTGTGCCTTGTATTATCTCTTTCTTCTTCTTTTGTCCACTGAGTGCTCTCTGCTGGAGGCAAGTCTCAAATATTAGCTCCCTTAGAGTTTCTGTAAACACATATAGTTTTCATAATGATATTTTAGAATGAGATCATCATAGTGGTAAACCATTGCACAAAATCTTCCTTGTCACTAAGCATACCATAAAATGTAGACAATTTCAGAGCAGACAAGCAAGTAAAAGAAAAAATGGTGAACTATTTTTAAAGGTCTGGATTTTAGTTTTCTGTTTCTTGTCTGCTATTTTAGCAGCCAGGACTGGAAGGTAGCAATTGCAATGTTGGTTTCAATGCTGTGCTTAAAGCAGCTGGCAATTGACTTTAGCTGTAATTATTGGCTTCTTACCAGTATTTACAGCTGTATAGTTAAGATCAGTGCTTTGAACCTCAGTTTCAGGGTTTATCTGTATTGTTCTATTACTTTCCTAATTACCTTTTCATCACTTTTATTTAGATCTTGCACTGAGATATAATTACTTGAAACCAAAAATTCTCTGTGGATTGATTTCCATAAATTACAAATATGTCATGTGCTATGTTACCAGACAAAAGGTCAGCAAGCCAATTTGTTCACCTAGCAGAGTATTTGCTAGAGATTGGACAATGATCCTCTGTGAGAAGCTGACTGTTGTAATTCTTGTCTTTTATTCTAGGTAGAATAATAACTAAGGCTGATTGTGGAACAGAATTAAAATACCTGTCAAACAAAGAGTTCAAAAATTCCTAGCAGTTACTAGTGAATATTCTGTGAATGACTAACCTTTGCAATAGCTGGTGAAATAGGAGCAAACACACAATTGTTTTGAAAGATCAGTGGCACAGATTGATAATCCTCTTTTAAAATGTTTTAAATCTGCTCTGGTTATTACTCTGTTATCTGCTGAAAGCTTGGATTCACTGGAAGGAAACCATTCATGTGAGAGAGGAATTCAGGATCAGACCCTGTAGAGACAGAAAATGATTTTGCTGTCAGCTGATTAACATATCTTTGAGTACGAGGACTGGGTTGAGAGGATATGAGTTTAGAAAGAATAAATTTGTTGTTCAGGCACTGGAATGGGATTCAATTTCCCATTCTGCCACTCAGCACCTCAGTTCCTGAGCTCTCCTGCTGTTGAATAGATAATAGCACATATTCATCCCCACATTTAGTATGTGCATGTACCTTGCCATGCACAGTGTGCTGTTGATCTTACTTGTCAACTGAATGCACTCATATAATACAAATTACAACAATGATATCAGTAATAGTGGGGAATAGGGTTGACAGACCTAGTGACGAGTAGAGCCCTGGGAGGTGGAGGTCTCCTCCGGCATCTGGCCCCTTTGATCTGCACCAGCAAGAGATGGGCAGAAATGTTGGAGATGAGTGAGGAGAGGGTGGCAATATTCTGAGAAGGCTTCCAGGGTGAGTAAGTGGCGTCTGTGGCTCACCAGTGTCTGGGTCCGATGCAGCCACATGCAAACCCAGCACTGATCTTGTTAGCCTTTAAGAGGCTTCCCCTCCTGGTCCATGCTGTCTACTGAGCTGTGGCATCAAAGCCACAGTGTCAAAGCAAAATGCCCATGCAGAGCACAGGCAACTGAACGACCAGTCACAGTGGTTTCACTGTTAAAATGCAATTTTTTATTCCGAATTAAAATATACAACATTGTTCACAGAAAGATTTCTGCTGTTTCTCTCCCGCATCAGCCTTTCAGCATTTAGAGGGATCCTTTGTTTTATAAAAAACCCAGATGCTGATACATAATTACAGCATTAATTGGCATAATAGTTGAATGTAGCAGCCTGTATCATGGAAAATCTTGTCTTCATGGCTTGAGTTCTGAGCTCAGAGTCCTGCAGAGCAGATCAAAGGGCCAAAATGAGCCTGGCAGTGGAGAGGCTCCTAGCTGGAGTGCTTTAAAAAACTTGTCTTGCTCTGAGTGACAACTGATAAAAATGTTTTCTTATGTCCCAGAAGCCTGGTGTTGTCAGAGGTCTAAAGGATGGTGCTCTGTTAGTGCTATAGACTCAAGCACAGCCCTGCAATTGCTGCTGTAACAAGCAAGCTGCGAGGCTGCCTCCGACGCCTCTTTGTCTTCCCTGCTCTGGTGAATCTTTCATGCGCTTTTCTCCATGGTTTTCCTCCCTCCTTTACTAATTAAAATTCTAATCACTCTGACAGCTAGAGCTAGGGGGAAAAAAAAAAATCATTCTTCCATGCTGGAGAAGGTAATTTCAAGGTGTTTTAGCTGCCAAAGAAATGAATGGAAATTAGACAAAGAAACTGGTTGTCAGAAGGGGATGAGTTAGTTGCTCTGCCCCCTTCTACTATAATAAAATATTAAACTTCTAAAGGAAAAGATAAAACAGGATTCATCCTATGCATTATTGCCATATATTTAGAGATAATATAACCTGATTTACCTTTCTGAGAAAGGGAAGGTTTTGTGTGCATTTGTTAACATCAAAATGATTTACTTATGTTGTAGTGAATGCAGTGTCAAACATTTAACTTGGTTTGATGTGTGATTGCTGATGATATGTATTACTTGCTTTTGTGAGCTGTGGTTGGGAATATTCATTTAAAATGTACAGGAGCTTGCAGATACATATTTAAAATGATAAAGAGTTCTTGATGCAGTGCTGTGGGTTTCATGCTACAGATATTGCGATATTAGAATTTATAAAATGTAAAATATCATGCTTTTCAGATCTCACCAGCCACTTTTTCAGGCATTTTCCTGGCTTGGCAGAGGTAATTTTTAGACCTACATATTTCTTCAAAGTGTGTGCTTTTGTAATGCAGTTTAATAACACACAGTTGTGTAAGGAGTGGAAAACAAATACATCTATCATACAAATATATGGGCTGAACAGATGTGCATATACTTGCTCACAAAGAAGCATACAGACACACAGAGTGTGTGTGTCTGCCCTCAGATCTGCTCCAGGTAAACCTTGTAATCAAGGTAAATTAAGTGTCTGAGAGTTTGTAGCAATTCAGTCGAAATAAATACTGCATCAGCTTTTACCTATTGCTAAACTAAATCCAAAGCTTACTATGATATCAACAAGTACATGGTTCACTTCTGTTACTGTTGTTTTGTTCTATCTCCCATAGTGAGGTGTTAGAGGGTTTTACAGAGCGTTACATCTCATAGTACTTAGAACCAGTTTTCTAACAGGTTTGAACCTTTTTCTCCAACCTCAGGATAAAAAGGGACCAAGGAGAAGATTGTATTTTGAGGGTTTGGATTGTATTTTGTTCTGCTATTTGTGTCAGGACCAGTTTTGGAAAATGTCCAAATGTTTCTGCAGGCCCAACTTTGCAATCAGAAGAGGTGCAGAGTTTTGCATAGCTGCCTTGCAGCTGTAGTTGCTTGCAAGGGTGGGTGTTTCAGAAAATGCACATTCTTCTCCTTATCATATTCCCAACCTTTTTACAAACACACCATGACAGAATTGTAACACTTACTTCAGCTATTTTGACAAGTCTTCAACAACTTTGTTAGAGACCGTCATTTGTCTTTTACTGGCTGATGAAGAGGATCCTCTCCTCAAAGCTGTTTCCTTTTGCCTGTTACTCCCACAATGCTTTCTTCATTTACATGAGATTTCAATGCAAAAGTGGCTCCCAATCTTATCTTGAAAATGCTGGACTACTGGACCTTTCCTCCCAGGAACAGATACTAAGTGACTGAGGTAATGCATGCTTGCTATAATCACTTTAATAAAATGTTCATGAGACTCTTGCCCAAATCCAGCTAGTCCCACTTCAACAGTTCCCTCAAACAGATGAAATTTTACCATTACTACATAGTTGAATGTGTTCTTAATCAAGAAGTAGCAGTCATTGAATGTACAGCATAAAATGGTACTGAAATATGAATTTTTCATTTATTCTGCACAACTAACCTCTTTAGTTTCTGAATTTCTTTTATTTTCACTGAAAAAAAAAAAAAACAAACAGGAAACTAAGAGAAAAAAGTCACGTGGAAGCCCTCATTCTCCTCTGTGGTGAAGCCAAAACAGAGGAAATGCAAACCTCAGACAGGCTTTTTCACATTAATTTACAAACCCATTTTCTCTTTTTCCTTACCCTAGCTATCCTTCTTTCCCCAACACAACATTTCAAGAATGGCCAAAAAATATGTACACAGAAGAGAAACTGGGAAGCTAAATACTTGGTTACACAATCCCTCTTGATTTGAAATGAAAGTGCGTATATTGACAATGCGACTTCTTTGTTTACTTGGAGAGTTAGGTGATCCTGCCCTTATATGCAGGTTTTACAGAATGATGTGTGCAGTCATCTTTGAAAATGTCACTTTAATAGCCTATATTAAATATTGAGTGGGAAGAGGTTTAGATTATACCTTTATCCAGGACTCAACATTCCAGGTTAATCAGAAATCTGTGGGTGGGAGTCAGTGATGTGTCTGAAACTGAAAATTACTGAAAGTTAAAAAAAACTAACAAAACAACCAGCTTGATTTCAAAAATTAACAGTGATTCAGGAAAGTGCTTATTTTGACTGATCTGATCTGATAATGAGTTAAAAGTGTCATTTACATCATAATAAAAAAGTAAACATAATAGCCACTGAGCAGTGGTCAACTGGCTCACCTCTGATACTACAATTCCATCTTCTAACAATAAATTTCTCCTTCCTACCTTGGAAATCAAATCATAAATCCTATCTAAAGAGGGCTTTTTATGCAAAAATAAGTCTTTAAGAGAATAATTATTTACCAGCATTATCTTCTTGACACTCTCAGCAACATGATATAGATGGTATGGATGAATGATGTCAAATTCAAAATTTTATTATAATAAACCAGGTTTTCAGATAGTGTAAATCTGACACTTATGGAGTTTCCATGCCTATATCAAATGAAGATCAAATCAATTATATTTGCCTTATGGATACTGAGAATGTAATGTGTTAAACTATTAAAGGATAACTATATGCTAAATTTAATTCAGCAAAAAAGATGAGAGCTGCCTTGTTTTGGAAAAGGAGGGTTTAGATTCACTGAATTTCAGAAAAATTTTTCAAAATTCTTGGTTAGCCTGGCATTTCCAATGATGTTTAGGGATACAGGAGACTTGTAGGGGTCTAGGGATCCTACAGACCTCTGGAGGTCGTCTTTCCTGGCCTGCTGCTCAGAGCTGGGTTGTGGCCCAGGGTAGGTCAAGTCAGATGTGGTCTCAACTAGTGGAGCCTTTGAAGCCTCAAGAGTGGAGTTTTCACTCCCTCTCTGCCTTGAAGCTCAATCTGAGCTTACAACTCCCGTCCAACTCTAAAAAAAATTCAGTGAAATTCAGTGTGCCTGAACTGTGGCATTATAGGGTATTCTGGGTAGGGCTCCCTCAGTCCCTTTGGTTGGAGACCTTCTGCCTTTGTATAAAATAAATAAAGTTACTGAGCTGGAAAGAAGAAATGGATCTCAGCAGTGGTGGCTAGGTCCTCGGTCTAATGACTATTAAATTATTTATACACAAGGAGAGAACAGTTACACCATGGCCTGAAAGCCATCTCCCCTTTGAACACCTTTATGGTCTCTGGGGACAGCGGGATCTAAATGCCTTCAGACAGAGGTGGGATTGAACCCATCCAGGGCAAAAGCTCTAATCACTGAACTATTAAATAAAACAGAGCTACTACTGCTCCCTCCCATTCTTGGAAACTATGTCATTTCATTGCTCTTGCTTTTCTTATGAACTGGCCAAAAATGAAATGTTTCCCTGTAGGCAAAATGAAACACGAGCACGAAGCAGTCTGGGAGGAGTGGAAGCCGAGGAGTAGCTTTCACTTTTTGCAAGATAGAAAACAAAGAAAAAATAGTACATGAGCTTTATTTGAATGTATCAAATGCATATTCTTTTTTTTTTCCCCTGTTTGGCTGTCCATCTGAAAAATCAATTATTTGCACAGCCATAATCAGGGCTACTTCTATATCCGTATCCTCATAAAAAGAGACAGTTGTATAATGAATATTTAAAATCTGCCTTTTGCATGCCATGTGTAAGTTTGTCTCAGTATCTGAAGGGATGGAGAGAGAAATCTGTATGTCTTGTGTCAAGTGGCGGTTGTGAGGAAGGATTTTGGCAGCATTTCACGTAGCAGTTTCTGAATTCTCTTTCCCTTCATTTCCTCTCTCAGCAGCCAACAAAATGGGTTGACACAAGGCGAATGCCTGCCAAAGAACTTTAACAGGAGGCAGTTTTTAATTAACAGGGGCCAAAAAAGGTGATAACCCCAAGGGTAGCGACGAGAAATTAACATGGAAAAGCAGTTCCACGCTTCCGTGGGTCCCAAAAGGCCATTCGTATTAGTGGTGTCTGTTCTGATTGAACCTTTGCTGTGTCTTTTTATTGATTCCCTTGTCAGAGTCTAACAAAAACACTGCTGGCCATCAGTTGTTTGCTCGTGGTGGCAGCTTATGGCTCGAAACAGCTTCCTTGTAAAACATTCAGCATAGCAAGGTCTGTCATTGTGGTTAGCATTTCCCAGAAATGATTAATTTTGTTAGACCCAGAATAAAACTCAACAAAATTAAGGCAAAATCCTGCTGAAATGAAAGAAGTGCAGTCTACAGTTTCTCTCCAAGTACCATTTCATCTTATTAACTGTTTGCCTGGCTTAGAGTAAAATGTTTTAATTATTAACTTTTTTTAAAGTGAGATTTCAGAGAAGATAATCATGTTGGCTGTTTCAGAAAGGATTTATCCATTTAGCATATCTGGCACTATTTTTAAAAAATAATATCCTGTGGATAAATATTTCAAGTTTCTCTTCCTGGGATGAAAATGAATAATAAATAAAGCTTGTAAGAGCTTGAGGAAAAACCTGCCTAGCAAGCAAATATAAATAAGTTAAAAAAGAAATGTAATAAATAAATAAAAAGCTGACACCTTTATGTGTTTCAGTGCCTGATCCAAATTCAAGTAATGCCAAAAGATGGAGGACATTCTTTTCAATAGGTCAGGAAAATCCATGCTTATTTTTAAATATTTCTGCTGCACAGTTGACTCTACATAACAAAGAGCATAACTCAACAATATTTGAACGTCTTTATAGAGGACTGCCCAACATTTGCCTTCTTGCTTCTTAGGGCCATGGAAAAAGATTACCATTACTTCAAAGGGAAGTACTGTTCCTATTTTCCTCTTCAGAGTTGGGGCCTAAATGATGATGTTCATTTGTTTAACTGATTTATTCAAAGAAAGTGTGGTTATTTCATTCCACTTGAAAGACTGTTAGCCTCAGTCCTTCTGATGCGTTAACTACTTGAGTACACAGATTCTGTCCTTGGAAAAGCATGCACAGCTCCCATTGACTTCAGTGGCAATGATACCTTTTTCAGAGCACAAAGCTGGCCTCTATACTGCATCCTATTTTTCTTCCAGCCCTCTTCACAAAAATAACATAATACATGCTTCTGAGGACTGAAGATTGATTGTTTATTTGCACTAATTGTTTCCTATGTTTGCGCAGTGCACTTCACCAGGAGTGTACATTAATGCCAAAAAAAAAAAAAAAAATCCAGTCTGAGCTCAAATACTCACTCAGAGCCAGTGAAAAGATTTGAGACAAGTGAGAGTAGGAAAATGTCAGTGAGCTTGCTGGGGAAAACCCCAGTGCTCACAGGAGCATATATGTACATGTATACAATGAGACACATGCACATATATGTAATATGTTTGAATGTGTCCTGTGATTATACAGAAACTATAACTTTGTTTGCAACTGATGAGAGACTTGATGAAGACATTAAAAGGCCGGTCCTTAATTATTTTATCTTTCATGCTCCTTTTTAAAATATCATGCCGCTCACAAACCATTTAATCCATAAGTTCCCTTGGCAGGTTGCAGACATGCACTGGATAGTGAGGAGGATCTGTAATCTGTTTTCTTTGACTACTTGCTACTCATGGCTTCTGTTTTTTTTGCCTACATTATGTTAGCTGACAGTATTCTCCTATCTGTTTTTTTGACTGAAAAAAATGGGAAAGAACACAATTAATAGTGATAAACCATGGATAATTCATTTCTCAGATTGCTTTTGGGTGTATAATCATTAATACTGTGATGCACTCTATTTTCAAGAGTCAGAAAGAATGGCAATTTTGTACATTGATGCATTTGCTATTTGCAGGTTTGCACATGCAAATGTTTTCACAGGAAAAGTTTTTATGTTGTGCAAAACCACCATTTTGTATCAAAATATATGCAAGAGCAGCTGTGGATTTTGAGAATTACTTTTTTTTGTGTTAGTAAAAATATACGCTGGGCCATCCTCAGATGTCTTCAACCTTGTTATGGTTTAACCCTAGCCAGCAACTACAATTACAGAGTTGCTTGCTTACCCCCCTGCAGTAGGGTAAGGAGAAGAGGGAGAAAAGGAGGGGGGAAAACTCATGGGTTGAGATAAAGAAAGTTTAATAGAACAGTAATGGAAGAGGGGAAAAAATAATAATTAATAATAATAACAACAACAACAGCAACAACAATGTTGTTAAAAGAATATGCAAAATGAAGTCATACAACACAGGTTGCTCTCACCACCCAATGATCAGTTGCCTAGCCCATCCTGAGCAGTGATTGTGAATTCCTGCCCCCAGCCCACCCCCATCTACACACTGAGCATGACATCTGTGGTATGAAATATTCCTTTGGCCAGCTTGTCCTGTCTATGCTCCCTCTCAGCTTCTATGGGAAGCTGAAAAAGTCCTTGACTAATGTAAACATCACTTAGCAATAAAATAAAACAATATGTGCTATCAGCATTATTCTCATACTAAAACCAAAACACAGCAGCTACTAGAAAGAAAATTGACTCAATACCAGCTGCAACCAGGACAAGCCCATTCCTGGGACCAGTATAAAATAGGTATCTATTGTTAACTTTTTATAATTTGTAATTTAGTCACAGTACTATTATAGAAAAACTCTCTTAAAATCATCCTACTTAAACAGTGTCACTTACTACTAACTTTTATCAAGTTGATTATTAATGTCAACACTATTAGTATTACTATTATTTGTACTATGGTCTGGAAAGCATAGCTAGGAAATGGACTAAGATCTGTTGTTAATCTCACACAATTGATTAAGTGTGCTTTTAAACACAGTGTAATTTGTTTGCTCTTTTTGAAGGAATTTTCACCCCCTCAGGACAGGTTATCCAAAGTGAATTTTGTCACTGACACTTGGCTTGCCGTGATTAAAATGGCGAAGTTATACAGCTGAGTAACAAAGGATCTTTGTTTATTTTTTATTTTTAGAAGAAATGGTGATTGACATTAAGCAATAGGAGCTTTGGTAACAAATAAGCCTAGTGCAGCTAGAGAGACTGCAGATATCAGCATCCATTGTACATTGGAACCCATAAGACTTAATAGCTACTGTTTGTTATTTGGCAACACATATTCTCAGACATAACCCCCTCTCAGAGCAGAGAAGAGAGAGCTGTTAATGCGTTGTACAAAACAGCATGTAGATTTTCTTCCCTTTTT
Source organism: Limosa lapponica baueri (assembly GCA_002844005.1). Taxonomy (NCBI): domain Eukaryota; kingdom Metazoa; phylum Chordata; class Aves; order Charadriiformes; family Scolopacidae; genus Limosa; species Limosa lapponica. The sequence continues at coordinate 192,369 of KZ505870.1, read as the reverse complement.
TTTTTTTTGAAAAGCCTTTTCTAGCTTCCTAATAACAATCCTGCATAGTTTTTAGCTGAAAAAACATATTGCATCTGGGCTGGCACTGTTGTTTGTTATTATCTCTGTATGTCACCATTTAAGTCAAGACAATGAACACTGAGAAAACATTATCCTCCTCTTCCCCCCTCCTGAAAACAAATCTCAGAGAAAATACTGACAAACGATATTTTAATTAGTTTGACCTCTAAACTTATAAAATAATTATGAAACTGCTTCTCTTTAACAACCGCTTCAAGTACTTTATATTCTTTCCTCAAAGTGTAGCAGTTTCCAGCCAGTAGTAGAGTGATTGATTTTTCCATATCAGATACGATGCTATGGTCTATTGTTTCCATAGCAAACCTATAGCATCTGACTTCAAACTCGGGCTGCAGTCCTGCACTACCCAGTTATACTTTCTGTGACCACATCCTTCCATTGCAAGTATGAGTGGATTAATATTGATTTTTTTCCTCTTGTCCAAGACTGAAGATCCATCTTAACAGCAATAAATTACACAGCTGAAACATGAGGATATACTTGCTCCTCCCTGGTCTTCATGGCCAAGATTATTACTTTGTCTCGAAACCGATTTCTGATGTTTTTAACCTATTATAAGGCTGAAGGTTGTGCTCAGGTTTAAAGACTTGTTTGGGTTATGTTGCCAATAACAATTCAGAATTTCCAGAAATTCTGGAGTCCCTGGTTCCAGTAACACCTATTGACTCTAATCACAAGTTGGCGAGAGTCATCTACCATAGTTTGCACACAGCAAGTCTTGGAAATAAAACAGCAAAGAACAGCATGAGAGTGGGATTGCCAAGCAGTGAGAATCGACTACTTGCTAAGAAAGAAAGTGAAATAAGGGCAGGAACAGAGAGGGCAACAGAACAATGCTAAGTACCAGAAACATCACTGTTGGAAGTGTAAGGATGTACTGAATTAGTAAGATACGCCTTTTACGAGCAGTGATCACAAGAATGTCATGCATGATGCTGCTGCCAAAGCCCTGTAGTCTGGTGCAACTTCTCACAGTTTGATTTTCCAGCCTTATTTCACTGATGAATGGACACTTGAAATCCATATGACATCTCAAATTTGCAACAGGGAACAAACTCACAGAAAATTTATTGTTAAGTGTATACACCTGCATTGTTACTGCTTGATCTCACCTGAAACACCAGATTCCTCCCTGTGTTCTGTATGGTAGGTATTGTGCTACTGTGGCACTCGCTGGTCATTTTTGGTGCTTCTAGGTGAAGTTTCATAAATATGGTGTTTATTTCGTTATATTTTTCTCACTCATTTGAGGTATTTTTACAAGAGGAAAGAAATTTTTGATGTGCTGATTAAAGATATAGTCCTTCTAGTCTGACAGAGACATATATGTAAAGATTGAAATAGTAATATAAGAGGCTAAATATAGGTGTGGAGTGGAGGGGGGTCTTGCAGCAACTGCAGGAGCAAGCTGTGGGTGTGGGGGGAGATGACTGGGGAGATGCATAAAGGAGGCTGTTGCAGAGAAGAACCTGGCCCTTCTGCAGTGTGAACCCCCTGGACTGGTGACTCCCCCGTCCACCACAAACTGCTATCAAATGTGGTCCTGCAGAAGCATGGAAAATACACTCCATTAAAAAAAAAACAGCTAGGGAGAAGACACAACTGCAGGGCTGTTGTGATAATCAGGTGCAAACACAAGGTTTCTGTGATGTCAGAAAAAGGAGTTGCAGAGCTAGTGGGTCCCTATGGCCCTGGGCTGCCACAGGGGCAGCACCAGTGGGTATGCAGTGGTGGTGGGGATAACATCTCTTCCCTTCTGGGCAGCTCACTGTGGGTGCATCTTGGCTATTTTCTTCTCTTTCATGTTCAGGCAGCAGTTTCAGGAGTTCAGTGTATTCCAGGGGGCATTTGAACAGTACTTTAATAATATTTCTAACTTAGCCCATTTATAAATGTGTTGAGAGGCTGTGTGGTTGCATTTCTAGAGGACTGACTTTGTTAGTTTATAGAAAGTATCAAAAATGTATAAAAATAGTTATCATATAGAAAAAGAAAGTCCAAATATTTCCAATCTGACATGTACTTACTGCTTTTTCTACTGAGCTCCTTCTTTTTTTTTTTTTGAGCACATACAAACCTCTCTATTAACCACCAATTACATGGGGTCAGCAATACAGAAATAAGCCATAGCTAGATCATAGCTTTTCTCAGGCTTCGAGTTGTGCTGACAGTTCAACACTTTTGCACCTGTTTATACCAAAATTCTTCTGATAGCACTTGCTATTTGCAATATACAAAGTATTAACTACAGAAGGACTTGACCGAGTATTTCTTAGTAAGTTGAAATTCTTCTGGTTAAAATAGTGATAGAAATAGCAGAACAAAGATCATCTTGCCAGCTATGTTCTTTTGCAGAGCTATAACTGTACCATGGAAGGATACCTCTCATCACAGAGCATTGGCTAGGGATGATAAATCTCAGCTAGAAATGTCTCTAGTAAAATATGAACAACTTCATTCAAAGTATAGACTGGAAAGCTCTATTCAAAATATATTCAAATGTATATTCAATATATTCGAAACATAGTTGTTAGAAGAAGGTCTGTCTGCAAGCATGAGATGAGGGTAGAGGTAGGCACAGTTTTTCTCCAAAAATGTGAGCCTTAATATTCCTAGAAGAAAAAGAAGCAAAATTGTATGTTAACTACTGCAACAGTACTTTAATAGTAATCTTTAAAACAAAAATATTGAGCTTGTGGCAATTTTAAATATCACAAAAATCATGTCTAAGCATATCTACAGCTTTTCTGAAGACAGTCCTGAAGCTTTATCTTTTCTTGAAGATTTTCTGAGCGGTTACGTAGCTTAGACAGAATTCTTTGCCCTAACTGGAGAGAAAAATTCTTTTGGAGTGGAGTTCAAGTTAGTGACATGTGTGCATGAGGTGGGAACATCCCACCTCAGCTATCTCTGAATTCACTGGTAGATGGGAAAAGGTAAGTGAGGGGAAATTACCACCAAAGTGAGGGGAACATGAATTTCTTATTCTGTTTTAGTGAACATGCAAGTAGAAATGTTTTGTAAACAAAATCACTTTGTATAAAGCTGCCATAGTTTGAATACTGTTAATGTAGTAAAGGTTTAAATTACACTGCCAAGCAAGCAATTTTCACAACATTTTATTTGATGTGTTTAGACTCTGATTTTATTCACAAATTATTTGCAAATGATTTTTTTTTTTTCTTATTCGCTATCTGGAATTTTTTGACAGTGTTTTACGTGAAGAAACTTCATTCACTGAATCTCATGCTGATTTTTGACTGGGAGCAACCATTTGCATATTCATATTTGTTATCTGCTATGTGTGCTGCAGAGGTAGATAACCTTATATCCTACTATGGTCTTCTGAAATACATAGGGAGGTAAGTGCTTTCACTTTTCTCAGGAAAAGGCTGGAAGTAATTTTTTCCTTTGTTTTTCTTCCTTTTTATTTTTTAAAAAAACATTCATTATCACAGTGTCTGAATGTTTTGCTCTAATGGCAAAATCTTAGCAGATGTTATTCATGCCAAAGTAATTCAAATAGAACATTTACAAATATTTTCATTTTCTCATTTCCAATGGAAAAAAAGACCCTGGGTATTTTCACATATTCAAGATTTTAAAATATCTTACTGCCTGACAGGAGAGAAACACTTGGCAAGAAACTAAGATTGGGTTACTAAGTTTGCAAAAAATGTGGTTTGTATAAGGACAAGTTTGGGGGAAGAGTCCTTTTTGACTAGGTCTATTGATTGTACGTAGGAAAATCGATGAGAGTTGGGGTACAAAAAAATATTTTCTAGGTCACAGACATTTATAGCATGATTTTAGTAAGTACCTTCCCTGCTTCCTTATGAGAGAATGGTCGGTACTAGTAGTTTCTTAAAGAAGACAAAAATGCTCTCAGTCTTTTTTCTGCAGGAGTACTTCACTGTATTCACTAGAAATACAGTGGTTATTTCCTTCCCTGTAATAGCATATTGTGATTATGAATTTGATTACTATGAAAAATCATTCCAAAGAAGGAGTCCTATTTGAAAAGTGATTAATTTGTGGTTTTTTTTAAAACACCATTAAACAATTATTGAGGACAGTGTATATTTCTTCTATTAGATTACATTTTGTCTTAGCATTACTAAATGTTTTACCTATTACTTTGTTTTATTGCATTACATAAACTGCCAATATCCATAAGTAAAATTTAAAATGGAAAAGAGTTATACTTTATAGAAGCTAATTTCTCTCTGCAATCATAGTTTCACTCCATGACCAACTATTTTAATTGTCATACTTGTTTTTAAAAAAAAATTAAAGCAGCAATATGTCAGATACAGTATTACATTTTTATGTGTCTCGTTAGAGTCTTCAACCAGTGAAAACCACAAGGCTGGGGTGGATGAGAATCATAGAATCATTGAATTTCCTAGGTCAGACGGGACCTGTCAGATCATCTAGTCCAACCATCAACCTAACACTGGCAAAACCCATTGCTAAACCATACAACTAACCACTACATCTACCCATCTTTTAAATACTGCCAGGGATGGTGACTCAACTGCTTTCCTGGGTAGCCCGTTCCAGTGATAAGTAACCCTTTCAGTGTAGAACTTTTTCCTAATATCCAATCTAAACCTCCCCGGGTGCAACTTGAGGCCATTTCCTCTTATCCTATCACCTGTTACTGGGGAGAAGCGACCGACCCCCACCATGCTACACTCTCCTTTCAGGTAGGTGTGGAGAGTGATAAGGTCTCCCCTCAGCCTCCTTTTCTCTAGGCTGAACTCAGCTCCCTCAGCCTCTCCTCATTACACTTGTTCTCCAGACCCCTCACCAGCTTCGTTGCCCTAATGAGCCCTAATGAGCCAATGCATGCTAGCACTTGAGGACAATGTGGAGACTCACTGTACTGAGGGAGATGTAACCTACTGGGTTCCGAAGAGGAGCAATGTTTGTACTCTATCTCCAGCCAGAGAACGAATAGTGAAGGTTCATTGCCTCCAACGTCCATTGCCTCTTTATCCTTGCACATCAGCCAAAGCCAACCCAAAACCCCTCAGAAATGTTCCAGTGCTTGTGCAGGTTAAGATGCAAAGTCTGCAGAGGAGTGTGCAGAATGATGGGCTCTGCAGCCTCGACTGGATACTAAGGGCTGATCTCTTCCAGAGTCCCCTGTGGTCCTGGGTAAACTCCAGCTTTATCATGCTGCCGTCCAAAACACAGGTTAGACTGGGCATTTTTATTGCCTCAAAATATTTTCAGCCTCTATGAATACAGGTGACAATGAAAGTTCTTCATATTCATAGACTCAAAGCTATTTTCTCGCTAGCCATGAAAAAATGCTAAAGGAGTTATTATAAAAGCAGGTCCTACTGTGTGTAGGAGTTCTGAAACATAGTGTATCTGTTATTCATTGTAGAGAAGTATTTTTGGTGTATGTTTGTAAGGAAAATGGAGGAAAATGGGAATATAGCCATATACATCCTTCAAAATATAGCTGCAATTGTGTATTATCACAAGAACATTAAGATTGCAAGTATGCTACTATGTTAAAGAAAAAATGCTATAAATAGGGTTTCCTTTGCCTATGTATTATGATATAATCTTTAATTATATGAACTTATATTTGTTATACTATACTTATTCTACAATTTCTGTAGGTATGACATGTTCCAGGGAAATTTCTTAACATGGAGTAGAAAGGACCTGAAAGAGTTCATTCATCCCCAAACTCATTTCCCATGATAACTTGTTTTTTCCCCTAACACAAAAGCTTAAAGAAGCACTGGATAGATCCATTACTTAAGAAATCTTTGAGAGAGTATAAGAACCTGGAGTAGTATTTCATATAAGAAAAAGAAAATGTGGCAGCTTTTATACCGTGTATAAGCTCCCAAAAGGTAAATACCATTTCTTAAAAAGGAACATAATCTACAAAGGAAGACTTTATAAATAGATGACTAATGTCAATTCAGCAATGTTCACTAAAATGACCTTGCAAATCAGAGAAGACAGGTTCAGTATTCCTTTGGGGAAACACTGGAGGTGCCTACACAAGCTTTTAGTTTTGATCAGGTGTGTACTTTTGAAGCAGATCTCCAAGTTATCTCTACTTACTGTGCTTGGGTTCATAGCACACAGCAGTCTTAGCATGCTCTGTGTGGATTTCTTTTAGATGAAACTGAAATGGAATACACTTGGAAAGGGCACCTGATGAACCAAAAGCACAGCCCATGACAAATATTCCCCAAAAGGAAAAAAAAACACCCAACCAAAACCAAAACATAGAAACAAGCATACAAACAAATCCGGAAATACATGGTGTGTAGGTCTCAGACTTTTGCCACCAACTGCAGCCCTACAGAGCTGTTTGGCTGCTCTGTTTGCTCATGTAGATATAGCCATAGTTTCTGCAAGTTGCTGTTGGGGATATATACAAGCAGCAAAAATGTATCACTCAAGAGAACAGATCCTGTGGAATATTACAATTTACAGAGGTGGTGTTCTGATATGAGAGGGGAAAAACACAGCAGAAGCCAACATTTTTTTGAAGAATATTAAAGCTATAGGTAGCAGCCAACAGACCACGTAGTGGAATTACTGTGCAACCTTAATAGCACTGCTTGTTCACAGTGGTAATGTTTCAAATATCCCAAAAATCTGTATAATTTTGAGTTTGCATATTAATGGCTTCCAAATCTGTGTATGTGTGCACATTTTTCTTTTTTTTTTTTTTGTTTCTCTCTGTGAAAGGGTAAGTTAATGTTTTCTTTGATGTAAGATGAAGGAAAATAAATTGTTGGACAAGATATTTTCTGTAGCTGTTAAAATTAAAATTAAGCTGTATGCATCTATGTGATACAGAAGTGTGTATGGACTTGTGTAGGCAGAAAGGAGATATGTATTTTCCCCACTCTTTCTTAAAGAAGTACTTTCTAGAGAAAGCCAAGTACCTTAAAGGATTATATTGAAAAAATAGAAGTAAATGTGAACATATCTATTGGCTTTGCTAGGTTCTGGATTATGCCCCACTGGGCATGAAACAAAACAGCAAGATACAGAATAACTTCAATTATAAGGAAAAATCAGGCTTTTGTAATAAGACTACCTATATGCTGTAGGATTCATGGTGAAACCTTGGATTGGTTCAATCTTCATGCTGTTTTTAAAGGAGACAGGTTGTTTATTCTGATCCTGTGAGGAAGCTATGGGCATGGTGGGTAAAACATCACCCATAAATTAGAAAAAGGATGGCTTTAAACTTCAAAAAAGGAGATCTGTCTTCAACATTGACAAAAGAAACCTTGGAATATTTATCATAACAAATATACTGCAGACAACAGGAGTCTTTATGCTCAGTCACTTATTTACCTTGTGTCATTGTGTGGTAACAAGGTTTGTGTTGTGAGAAAAATACATATGCATTTCTCTGAGTAAAATCCTGCTGGCACTGTTAAAGGTGAATCTTGTTGACTTCAGCAGGAATAGGGTTTGAACCAAAAAAAGTTCTAATTAATACTGGTTAGGTAATACAGAAATGAAATTAGCTGATCTGTTAGAAAAAAGGACTGCCCCACTTTAGAAATGTATTGTACTATACTGATTTTTATTTTTCATATTTAATTTTTAAAATGTGCTTGAGACTGTCAAACTTTCAAGTTTTCTCTTTTTCTGCCTTGTTGGAGCCAAGCTTTATTTATAAATTGTGGGTACTAATTAAGTGAAGTACATGATAGATCATACTATTGTACAAGGTGGCCTGCCCATGTATGATGCTGAAGCACTTTTCAGTTTACCATGGACTTGAAATAGTGCAACTAAGAGCACTATTGTATGATTATTAATCATCTCTTTCTGCCCCCTGGCAAAATTACCATGCTGTCTAGTCTTGTTGGGAATAGGTATATGTACAACAAGATTATCCCATAATTTCTGCTGGAGTAGGATGTTTAGAAGATTCTGTGTCAGTAAGGTCAACAAGGTTAATTATAATCAGCATATGAAGCAGAAGCACTGAGGGTTAACCTAGTGTTTTTCTGTCCTCTAGAAATGGTTAGTAACTACTACAAAGATCAAGTTAAATGCAAGGAGCAGGAGTTGGTGAATTATATCATATGGTGTTATATATTGTCACACATAAGATGGGGGGGAAAACACTACTAATGAAAATGACAGATCCAGCATAAATCTAAGCAACTGTATGGTGGCTTAAATGCTGTGAAATTTTATGAAAGCATCAAGACTCATCAGGAACACTATTAACTATCAGGCAGTGGTCATCACTGTTAAGAGTCATTTGGCCTAACAGGGTCCTTTGGGGGATGGCTAATTTATGAGAATTTTCTGACTAGTCAAGGTCTGCTGAAGTGGGGTGTTACATTCTGTGTATTCTGAACCTTGAAAAACTCTCCATGGCATCTGCTGGAGCACTTTAAATGTTGTGGTAAATGCAGAGTAAAACAAATCCCAAAACAATTCCACAAATAACACCATCAGAAATCAGGGCAATATTTTTAATGATATATTTGACTGAAGTGATGTAGTAGTCGCTACCACTGGAGTGATATCTCTCACTCCTAGAATACAAATGATTTGCATTTAGATTTTACTACAGCTGTCTATTTCTACTTCCAGAGACACATCCTTACTAAACAAATCTCAGAGAAAGGGAGAAGTTTTTTCACTCCTTGAACTTCAATGGTGTTTTTAAAGAACTGAATTGTACCAGTTTTTGGGTTTGGTTTGTTGTGGTATTGTGGGCTTTTTCCCTACTGTAGTCGTTAGGGCAAGATTCTTGGCTCAAGCTAAATAAAGCATTCAGTTGATATTTCTGACAGATGGATTTTCTTGATGGTGGACTGAATTTGAGGCCCTGTGCTCAGAGTTCAGAGGTCATGTGTGAATTTGTTATGTTTCCTGGTTAACTCAAGGAAACAAATGAATCTGATGAAATTCTCATGAAGTGTTATTTTTTAGTGTTTCTAAAATACACAATAAATTACAATTTATGGGGTGTAATTGAAGAAAAGTCTAGAGGAAGTTGTGTATAAGATTAGGGGATTATTAAATCAACTTTATTGTGTTTTCAAAACTTAAAAATGTTTTACAGCTACAATAAATTGTTTGAGAGTGCTATCAACCTGTAAATTTTAGTAATTTAATAAATATTCTGCCATAAAGTAGGGCATATGGCCAACTCCCAGAGCCATTTGTGCACAGACTATCATAATAGTAATGTAATGTTTTCTGTTTACCTGGATAATGGAAGAGTGATCTGTTCTTATGCATAACACGTGGTGATTGGTCATTAATTTTAATGAACTGCATCTAAGAACTCACAGGAGTCAGGAGGATAGCTAACATCCCCCTCCTCTTTCCCCGTCTGTTGCAGGCTGTTAGATACTGCTGTTGAATATAAGGAGGGAACACCACTTATTACCTCTCTCAAAGCATGTTGACCTTTTAGGCTATTGGCAAAATGACTGCAATGTCAATATACATCTTAATGGGAGACTGAAGGTAGTTATTCGTCTCTCCGTACTTGCACAGAAGGACACAAATAGGGAAAATGTGAATGTATTTCATATGAAGGGGGAGGAGACTGAACAGAATGGGAAAGCAGCTGCTGCATTTTTTTTTTTGATGTGTTCCTTAATATTTATTTTTTTTTAGTCATAACTATGATTTAGAGTGATAGCTGGCTTTGATCATACCTGGAATCAGTACTATCAATTATCTGGGGGGTTTTTTGCACATGGCCTTGGTAAACTGTATCCTGCAAGCAGTGTGTAATGTAGTGGCAGATCTCCAACAGTGGCTGTTCTGGACTGCATGGTGGGAACAACAGTGTGAGAGAGAGCTGGTGCAGGACTCTTTCCAGATCTCAGTAAGAAAGACCCAGCAACAAATGGCTAAGAAAGATAACAGCTTTAATAAAAAGAGGAGTGTAGCTACCCAGGAAATCTTACATCCCTTCAGTTGCTGGGCACCCTGCATTCATGAAGCACCAGTTGGAGCCAGGACAGACTTTTGCAGAGCACTCTGTGCAGAGCACATCCTGTCTGTGGAAAGAAACTCTCCCTTTTGGTCATAAGATTTCCTCACAAGAAAACAACTCTATTCCTAAAGGAAGTTCTCATGAGAACTTCTTGCTGCACTTTTAGATAAAGGCGAGGCCACGCACGTTGCATAATCAACAGTACCCAGTGGGAGCTGCCTACGGGGTTCTCTCATGCAAAGCACTGGCTGAGTTTATGCTTCAGCACAGAGCTGAAGGCCACACAGTATGTGCAGCACAGTGCAGAACAATGCAGCACAGTCCAGCATCTACTTATGTTGGCTGTTATGTACATCACTTGTTCCTAAACATGCAACACTCTCCCTGCCAGGACCAATAGAGTAACTATCCAAAAATTAAATAACTGTGAATGCAGAGTTGTGTGTAGTGTGATATCTGCGTTTGTTGACAATACAACATCTAGAAATCATAATTTATTTTTGCTAGTTGTGTATGTTCTATATTGAAATAATAACTTGCTTTTTCTAGAAATCTAAATAAATAAATTTAAAATAAAAAGAAGTCCCTCATAATTTTCTCTACTTCTCCCATGCTAAAATAACCCAACAGGTGAGATGGATGAGATTTAATCCAATTTGCAGTGACTTAATCGGGGGAAAGGTTGTACAATACCTGACAATCTATATACATTGTTTGCATCTTATACAAATATAATTTCAGAACCTCTTGAAAGGATATACATATCTTCATTCATTTATCTATTTATTGCAAAGAGAGAATCCGTTTTCTTCCAGATTATGCTCTCTCAGATCTCTTGCAAAAGGAGTCCTCATTTACTAGTGGAATTGACAAAGACCATGTATCAAGAGATTGTTTCTACCTTTGAAGTAATTTCATTTTGCAACTATATAAATATATATGTACATGTGCACACACTTCAGCTACATTTTGACTTAATGAAGAGCTTAATAAAAATCAGCGTTCATAGCTCCTGTGTAGTCAGATAAATTAGTTAATGCACAAACTGAGCTCTTATGTATTATGCAAAAGATTAGCTTTAACATTTGCATAATGTGCTACAAATGACCTACTGTTTCAAGCAGCAGAGGCTTGGTTAAAAGTGGGTTGAAAGCTGAAGTGACGTCAATAAAGTAATTACTCCTAGCTTGGCACATCTCATTCATTGTCAAAAGTTCAAGACCCCCTCTAGCACTGAGAGAACAGCTGAAAGACATTGAAGGTGGGTTAAAGCAAAAATAATGCAGCAGGAGTCAGCAGAAAGAGCAGAGGATGATCAATGTGATTTGGATAGTGGGGATTTTTAGCTCTTCAGCATATGATCCAAAATCCCATTAAACTGAAAAGCAGCCTTTGTGGTTTTTTAAAGAGTATTAGTCTGGACCACAAGCTGCAGATCTGAGGTATGAGATTGTACTAATACAGAACTGACTACTCTGTGAGCTAAGCCTTAGATCAGTGTAATTTCTGAGGAGGAGGGGGGAAGCAGTCTTTCCTCACAAACCTGGAAAGAATTATGTGATAGCTTCTCTACATGAGAAACAGCAAATGCCTGTCTTTACATCATGAACTTGAACATATCTGAAGGTGGCAGAGAGTGGATTGGAAACGCGTGGTGTCTAGTCAGTCCTTGGTTTGGTTCATTACACGGTCAGATTTCACTGAATTTCACTGAATTTTTAGAGTTGGAAGGGACCATATAGATCATCTAGTCCAACTCCCCTGCTGAAGCAGGATTGC
>KZ505870.1:156943-180523 GCA_002844005.1 Limosa lapponica baueri | reverse complement strand
ACTGAATTTTTAGAGTTGGAAGGGACCATATAGATCATCTAGTCCAACTCCCCTGCTGAAGCAGGATTGCTTAGAGCATGTTACTCAGGACTGCATCCAGGCGGGTCTTGTTCTTACTGTTTCCTCAGGTTTCATGTAGGAAAATCTCGCATGAAAACACTCACAAAATTTTGCCTTGCTAGAGCAAATAGCTTATAAGAACAATAGGTCCATGGTACTATCACTATTCAATATGGATTTTCTGAGTCAGCATTACTCATAAAATACTATTCTCTAGCTGTCTGCTATTAGACAGCATGTACTGAAGGCATTTCAGTCCCTCCACAGTCCTGGGGGGCCAAGCAACCTCTTTAATTGGTGCTATTAAAGAACCTTCTTAACTTCCTCTCAAACAAAGAATTAAATGAACATGTTAGAATTGTTAACTCCAGATTGACCAAGGCATGTGAACTGTGTAATTAAAAGAGGTGTATACTACCACTGATTGTATAATGGGTTTCTCTCTGTCATGTGTTGGAAGAACCACAAAGGCATCTTGTGCTGTAGGTTGGACAGGCATGCAGGTACCTAAATTCATTTAATGTACTTTTAATCTAATTTTGAAGGGCATGTTTAATAAAATATAAGAAGAAATCAATCAATACACAAAGTATTATCACTTTACTTATTTTTTTCTTATTGAAGAAGAAAAAGTCTGAAACAGACATGTCTTTATAAATTAGGGACAAGAAGAGTTTGCAATCCAAATAATTTCTGACAGACACCATCTTAAATTATGGTATTCTAGGGTAGAATAAGGTCTAATCCACTCTTGTAGTAGCAAAATGCAAGCTGCAGAAGTTGAATTTCAGTGTTGCAATTCTTCCACTTTGTTAGTAGGTGCCTTGTTATGTCTGATGGTTCCAGTGAAGCCATGGGCCCTAGTGCTGTGTGAAAACATTGGCAAAACAAATTATTAGGTCTTCAGGTTACAGAATAAAAGCTCTAAAAACCAGATATATTTGAAGAACTGAAAAAAGGAATAACCCATTTTTGGGGCTGGGAGCAAGGAAGAGAAAATTGTTGGCCAGTAGCGGGAACGTGGACATTACAGCACCCACAGGGAATGGCTGCCTTGGGGTGTCCATGGTACGATGGCCTCTGCCACGTGGGATGTCAGGGCTTGTCCTTTGGCCTCACCAGCACTCACACTGTGCCATGCACTTCCTCTGTCAACATGGCTTTTATCGGGAAGCACTGAGCTGTTTAGGGCCTGTGCCTCCTCCAGAATGGGAGCTGTATGCCAGTATCACCAGCTGGGGATGGCAGATGTTTTAACCTCCATACTCCATCCAATACTAGCACTCCTTCGTACTCTGACTTCTGCTGTTCTTCTGATTCCTTACACAGTGCCGCTCAAATATTTGACTTCTGAATAAAAAAACCCTGTGCTGCTGAGGAAGAAAAGGGAGACTGAGACCCCTTTCCTTAACACACACAAGCATAGTAGATGTAGTGAATGGACTGGCTGCTTTCAGCGATGAGCTACCTGTTCTCATTCTAGCCACTCTATCAGCAGGAAGAGCACCTGCTTGAATGTTCAGAAGGCATAAGAAAATAGGCAGGGCATCTAATTATCGTAACTGTTTTCAGAAACTTGGCAACAGCCACAGGCACAGTGGATTGAAGTCAGGCCATTTTTATCAAATGAAGTCTCATTGTTTCACTAGGAAGCAGTGTTTGCAGCTATCTTTATGACAGCCAGTGTTCTGTCTTAATTAGTAGTATTATTTCTACTTCACCTAAAATAGCTAAAGGGTTCTCCTGGGATCTATTCTTGGATACAATTTTGTTTAATCCTATTATTAATGGTAATATTTTTTTCTTGCTTGGATTATCATCTGTATGCCAATGATTCTATTATTTAAACAAATAATTATTACACATTACAATTCCATTTACTCCATGACAATAACAAATCATAGTTACAGCTTATTCAAAGTAAATTAGTTCTAAAACACTAATAAAATTAATTGCAAGATGTTTGATTGGAAACTAGAACCAGTTAAAACAGGAGCTCTTTATCATGGTCTTTGATAGTGCATTACTTACTGGAATAAAGCTACCAGCCTTAAATATCTTGGTGCTTGTTAGCAAACAAAGAGTAATTGAAACTTGGTTGCTAAGAGACATTATTTCTCATTGTTGACAATCATGATTTTCTTTGATTGCTGCTTCTATTGTTGTTCATTACACAAGTTAAATGTTTTCGTATAACACTGTGAAAACATGCTTTGGATTCCAATTGTTCTATGTGATACCACCAAGTCTGTTTAAAAAGCTTTCAGTCAGGATGGCACACTCTTGGAAGAGTGGTGGTGTAGGATTTTCTGTTGTAGGTGTACACTTTTGGAATGCCGAGGAGACGTGAATAAAAGCTGCAATTGCAGTCCAAGGTTAGCAATGCTAGTGTTCTCACATACACTGTAGGTGGAAAAAAATTGTAGCATTTCTTTGTTTGATGTCAAAACATCTTAGCAGCACCAGATGCATTTTTCAGAGGCTAACACTGGCCTTTGAGGAAGCAATTTTAGTCATCTGAAAAGGGGCTTTATTTTTAAAGCTGAAGTACTTGATAGTTTTTGTAAGCTAAGCCCCACAAAAGTGCCTTTATTTCACCCCAAACCATTAATCAAAGTCCATAAAAAATGTAGCCACCTTCTAGAAGGGTATTCTTCGGCAACTAGAAAAAGTCAAAGCTCTTTGATTGCTGATGTAAGCAGCCATCTATCATTTTTTCCCGCGAAAGTCTGTTTGATCAGATCATGTATCTGGCAGAATCTGCTCCAAATTATTTGGTGATTAGTTCAAGGCATGAAAAATCAACAGCAAAAAACCCACACACACTAGTTGGCTATTCTGACCCATTCAATAGACAACTTTTGTTTTAGGTTAAAAATGTAATCTGCAGAAATTACTTCAAAAATGAAATGGGAAAAATTTAAAAACAATTTAATTTTTTTATTTTTAAAGTTTATTTTTCTTAAATTTAAATTTATAAATTGTCTTTTAAATTAAAAGAAATAATAATTGTAGTGTATGCGTATTCTGATTCTGGCAGAAAATATTAGGACATGGAATAAAGCCCTGTATGATGAACTAGATGGATCAGGAGGATTTTTGATTCTCCAGTAGAAGCAAGATTTTCGTTGTAGAGAGCTATGCCATACCCCCTTTCCCTGACCTGCTGAGGAGCTCTTCAGCTATTAACTTCTTCAGGGTGTATGAGTGTTGCTTACACCTCTAAGAGTCCACAAACACAGGAAGTATACACTGCAACAATTTACATGAAATTTACATAGCAACTTATATCATAAATTTTCAGACTGGGAATGTATGCTTTGGAGAGATGCCAGTAGCAATTCAAGGGGAAAGGAGGTATGACCAATTTTGTTTTGACTATAGGTTTGTTTTTTTTAGGTCGAGAGTTTTACCCCTGTGTGTCTGTGAAGTACCTTGAAAAATGAAGTTGGAACCTGCCCAGTGCTACACAGCACAACTGCTATATACATCAATCCTTGTGATGTAAACAGAAAATATATCATAAAAGAGTGGCTTCCATTAGAAAGAGAAACGGAATTCGTGCGTGTACATGTGTGAGTGTACGTGCATATGATTGTTGGTTTCATGTGGAAACCTAGAATGGCAAAAAATGTTAACTCAGTTTTAGGCCTCTAAAGACTGACTTCCCATGTTGAACCGTTTGAGGTTGATCTCTTTCACCTCATTTCCTTGCTTTGAGATACTTTTTTCACTTTAATTGAATGATCTGGAAAGCTGGTTCTTTTCACTCGTTTACAGAGGGATAGCTTGTACTTCTCGAAACCACTGGGAAGTGAGGTTTGTACTTAACATGTTAGTAGAAGAGGAATATTGTCAAAGGGCAGCTGATCTTTTATTTTTCCTCTGAAAGGGAAGTAACCTTTGCAACATATTGCAACAAGGATATCCTTTGTGTGTTTCCATGTGTAGTAAATACATGCTGATGTTGATACAATCTGTTTTCTTAATTAGTGTTTTGCTTTTGTATTTCATTTGTCTTAGTATTCTTTTGTTTCTTTGTATTACGCTCCCATTAATTGGCTTACTGTTTAGGTACTGTGACTAATTCTTGGTTTCTAGTTTCTAATTTGATTACTTAATTAATGGTTTCCAGAATTCCAGTTTGAGAGAATGATGGCAGTTGTGTAAATGCAATGCAGCTACCACTGTTTTTGAGTACTGTAGGAAAGGACTGAATGTCAGTCAAGTTTCTAGTGAAACATTTTAGGAGAGTGCGTATAAAATCATAGAAACCTAAAACTGGGAAGCACAGAAATCAGACTTCATCCAGCAGTTAAGGCAAAATTTTAATGGGTTCAGATACATTTTATGTGATCTGAATTAGTTTATTACATATTTAAAAGGAGTTTCTCTGATGGAGTCAGCCACACTAGATCTCTCTTGAGAATCTCTCATGTTTTCAGCTCAATTTTATATGCACTGTGTGACTTTGCACCATGCAGAAACCAAGCTATAAAGTCTACAATCTGTTATCTGGGTGGAATTACAGAGTGTGTGGCTACCTAGTCTTTTGGGACTTTATTCGTTCAAGAAGAAAAAGTGTATACATAAAATTTAGTCACCTAGTAACAATGAGAAAGGACTGTCTGTGTACTGAAAGCAGATTAGGCTGGGGTCGGTGACTTTGTGACAGGTATTCCAATACGTTTTATTTAAAAGGAAAAATGCCAGAGGATTAGTGCTTTTGAAAATACTACTATGTAAAGTCTACGTTGTATGATGAACACAATAGGGGAATAGCAGTGACAGCACAGAAAGATTTAAATTTCTTTAAATGTTCACTCTTTCCATAACAGTCCCTGTGTTACATCATCCTCATAAACAGTGCTGGAGTCTCACAGTAGGACATTCACTCTGGAGAGATGTCTGCCTTCCAGACAGGGATTCAGTTGTGTATAGGGCAATGTGCTGAAGGAAGCCAGTTTGGACAAAAAGCGAAGAAGTCTTGAGATGGCCTCATTAAAATCGTCATCTCCTGCACAGATAAGCTTCACCTAACTCAGTATCACTGAGCGGAATAAAAGAACACAGACATTGGTATGCCGCATCTATACTATAAGAAAGATTATAAAACAAGATGCTGAACTAATGTGATGTAATAAGAGGGACAGGTGTAAAGAGAAGAGGGCAGAACACTTTTTATTAAGCTTTGCCACAAGTTTTGTGGAAGCTGGTGTCTACACTAAGATCTGATCTACCTAATATTTTATCTCTGTGTGTCTGGGAGTTTGTTCTTCACACACGGTTTTTGTAGGTGAATGAATGCGTGCAACTATCAATGCGGATAACACCATAATTTGTGTTCGTAATCACATTTTACTGTCTATGGGACCAGTATTGATACTTGCATTCTCAGTTTACTTCAGAAATGATCCCATTAAAAGCAGCAAGCATATTGGTGCAATACAAAGGAAAGGGATCTGGTGTCATGTTGATTGAGAAATGTGTGTGACAATGCACTTGTTCATGAAAAAGGGTGCAAGGACACTCAAAGCTGCTACTGGTACCTGAAAAAAAGTAAGAGAGGGTTTTTAGTCTTTTACTTGAACTAAAAGGAAGGTTTTTAACACCTGGACCCTCATCTACTTATAATGCTGTGAATGATAGTATCTGTGTGTGCTGGATTACATTTACTGCACTTTCTAATTACCCATTACATGTACACTCCTGTAATTTCATTATGCTCTTCTGGGTGGTGATGATAGGACATGTCTGAACTCTCTCACCCTCCTGTGGCTATGTGCAACGGCCTCTCAGTTCTGGTTTGAAAAGAGAGCTAATCCACCAGCAAGCTTCATTAAAAAGAAAAATCCCAGACCTCTTAAAAAAAAAAGTCAGGGTCTTAAGTTTGGAACTAGTGCAGGGCATGGTTTAGAGTAGCTTGAAAATCTCACAATATTTATGTGCATTTTATTCTGTGTATGCACACAATACGCCATTCTGTGTCAAGAGAATGAGATGTTTCAGTGCTATGAAAAATGAGACGATGTTCTGCTATGGACGTTTGCACCTCTGTGTTCTGAGTGCAAAGTAGATTTGGCGTGTTACCAGCCCAGACTGGTAAAGTTTTATTCCTACATCATAATAATGTAAACACATATGAACAGCAGAAGATAAAAAAGTTGTAGCATTGCCAATTCTTGTGATGTAATTGTAAGTTACATGCTATTTTTTGACTCTTATAACACTAGAAATGAGAAATTTGACTTTTATTCAGGAAAACTTCTTAAACCTTACTATTACAGAAAGGTGCTTGGTAACAGATGCAGAAACAGGCATGAAGTTTGTGTTCAGATCTCTTTCAAGCTGCTTACAATGTAATATCATCTAACTATATGATTAATTTAGGATTAACAATTAGTTCAAGGGATAAAATGCGTTTTTGGCTTTATTTTTATGATAGTTGTTTGCAGTGCATAAAATATGAGCCTGAGGTAATTAAAAGCAAGTCATTGAATGATATTGGTACAGCTTCCTTTTACCCATCTTTACTTTAATTTGTCCCTGTTTCTACCACCTTTCTGTACCCGGTGTAGTTCCACACAGTGTTCGTTTCAGATCACTCAGTTGGGCTCCAGTCAGTCCTGAAAGTCCTTCTGCATATGTTTAAAGTTAAGGTGTATGCACATGGATCCATGTTAGTTACCAGGTGTGGAGATACTACTTGGTGGGAGTAAAGAATACAGGAGCTGTTTTACCTACCAGTTATGTAACAAAATGCCTTATGCATCTGACATAAATTAGTCATTCAAATTGTGGAGTCAGAAGCTTCCACTCCCTCAAAGACAAATTCTGAGGGAATCAGAAGCTGTGGGATACACAATATTCTATTTGCAATGCTTTGTGTTTGCACAGTTTCTACTTTCACATAAATCTTTTTTGGATACTGCTTATGCTTTGGGTTTCAGGTTTTTTTTAATGTAGCTGTAACTTTTCATTTGCTCCACATGATTTTCCAGGGGAATATAACTGATCTATTCCCCTTTGCAATGTTCTTTATTTTGTATTCACTTCAGCTGCCTGCCTTTCTTCCTCCACCCCAATAAATTCTTTATTCTAGAATTATTTTCTCAGAAGCCTCTTGATTTATTATTTCTGTTTTAAGGAAATGCATAAAACGATAATTGGTGTAGGCATTACTGCTTTCAGTTTACAATGTTACTATCTAAGTAGAATGACATTTTACTGATAAATGTGCACTAAATCTGAAATTCAGGAAAAAAGAAGTCATTACATTTTTGTTTGAGAAAAAGATTTTACAATGCCCCACACTTGCAGCTTGTCAATGGATTGTGAATTTTTAGTTGCCAGGGCTTTTACCCATAGTTAAAAAATGCCTCAGGGTAAGAGGTCAAGGACAAAGACCTCCCTCAGCTGTCAATACTCAGGCAATTGATCTTCTCCTTTTATTTAATCTCACCAGCCACTTCCCTTCCTTTCCTCTCCCTTCCCTCCTGCCTCCTTTCCCTTCCCCCCAGTCTACTTAGGGAAACTAAATGTCCCTGCTGCCGGCAGAGCTTAGTGTAAGTGTAATATTACATGAATCAAAGGCCCTTTAGGCCACGATATAGACTGGTAATTTATTACTGAAGAACAGAGGCTTTTTTGAAATTTCCTTTAGTTCAGGCAGATCACTGTGAATTAACTAGGCAAGAGGGCAGCAGGTGCTCTCATTAAATTTACAGTCACTGGCAGCAGACAGGGAAGTATTTAAAAAAAGAATATGCAGCTGTGCTGACACATGTAATCTCAACCATCTACAGACACATAAGATGTGGGGGGATAGCTACAGACTTTTGGTCACTGTGCTTGAGCTGTGCTGGACCAGTGTGCATTGTGCTTACAATTAGGTCCCTAAATTTCTTGCCAAATTGCTTGGACTAGATCTCCAAATGCTGTATGAGAAACAAATGAGCTACTTCGCAGGGCTGGGCTTAGCTGAACTTCCCGGGTGAAGTGACCTTGAACTTCAGAGAAGTTCATAGCCTGATTGCAGCCTTGTGGTTTTAGCATTTCTCCACTTACTATTTTGTGAATCTGTGAAAGAACAGCTTCAACAAATCTCTCCTCGATCTATACTCTTGGCTCAGTTTCTCCAGCCATCAGGTAGTGTTTTGTGTATAACCGGTATTTGAAACTAATGAATTGACATTTTCTGCAGAACCAAACCTGTATTTTCCTTAAAGGAAAGCAAATTCTGGGCAAAGTTTCTTCCTTCAATAATGATATCTTCTCAGTTTACCTTTGTAATTGTTTATTATAAAAATAATATGGAAATTCTTGTTTTGTACCCTGACCGTTGTTTGGAGAAACATTTACAAAGTAAACTCTTGGCAATGATCCGAAGCTCATTTAAGTCAAGACTTCCACTGAGTTCAGTGAGGTTTACATCTGGTCTTTAAAACCTAGTTTTAGCTTTAGATGTCTGTGCTTTGTTTCCGTTAATTTTCAAGGAAGTTGCACACACATCTCTAAAGGCACTATATTGACCAGAGTCTTATGCCTTGTTATCTAAGTTCAAAACAATCCTTGTGTGCAAATGTACTGAAGTCAGTGCTCTTTACTCAAAATATGTTGTATTTGTCTACTGCCATGCAGTATATGGCGTTTGTAAACTGCACATTGTTACAGAATTGTGCCTATAGTTTTCCTAAGTTTCTTTTGAAAATATTTTAATTAAAAAAACCTGAAAAAAGTTAGTTTGGCAGACTAGAGAATCTAAATTATGCAATTCACAATGTGGAACTACAAAGTAATATAATTTTCTTTTTATTTATAGACATTTTGAGTTTTGAATTAACATTATAGCTTTTTTATTTATTTTTTTTTTCAGGTTTGGAGAACATAAATCAGGCAATAAAGTATAGACTCAAGTTTTTAATTCCCTTTAATCTTAAAAAGTAAAGATGCTTCATATTGCATTTTTCAATATGTCTGACCCTTACAGCAAATAAAGGGAAACGTATTGCCACAATTCCTCAATATTCTTCTTATGTATAAACTTCCTTTCAGGATTACAAATCACCAAAGACAAATTCAGTCATCTATACAAGGTTTGAAGATGTTTCCTCTCTTTTGTTTTCTATTTACAGTTTCCCTGGGTTCATAAAATGGTCTGATGCTACAGAGCTATGAACCAACTACATTGCTTTTAATAGAGCCATTTATCTGCTTTTGAGAAGATTAGCATGCAATCCCTAGAGACATTTCTCAGCTAATAAGAATAAAATGAATGCTACTTGAGCACCTGTAATCAAATTACTTTTTATTCCCTGAACCCTTGACAGACTCTGAAGTCTTGTAGTTTCCTAGGTGAGCATTTTACAGATCCTGGCAGTGTAGTGCTGGGATTTCCCTCTCTCTTCTCATACAATTTCCCATTCGCCATCCATCATTACTTGAGAGAAAAGCAGAACCAACCAACCAATGGAAGACTCCCATCAGGATGAAAATGTCAGCATTTCGGAGAGATGAAGTACCCCACCAGCTGATCCTTTGTAGCTGTCACAGCCCAGTTTGCAGTGCTGGCAGAACAAGGCCAAAGTATTTTATATCTTGTTGATGAACCTTGCTACTGCAGTTGACTGTTCCCAGACAACTGCCACAGCCAGACTGAAGTGTCTATGAAAAAAAAGAAAAAGGTTATTTAAGGAAAGAAAAAATGTGTGTACAGTAAAGTCTTTCACAGTTCAAATGAAAAGCAGTATGTAAAACTAATTCTGTGCAATGTAACTTGCTTTTCAAGGAATTATAGTGGGCTCGAATTTAGTCCTGTGCCTTCAGGCAAAATTCAGTAGTTTTAACTCAAAATACTTTAAATAGATATTCTGAGCTTGTTATGTGTGTATTTCCAAATGAAATGGGACCTTGTTGTCTAGCTCTGATTAATTTTTTTGTTATCTCCACAGGATGACATCTGGTTTTGTACTAAAATGACCTAGTGTGATACATGGATCCATTTCCCAGACTGGGAAAGAGTAGTTATGTTTTGCACAAAGTTCACGTGTTATTCAAGTTGGATGCCTATTTAGGTGACTAATAGGTTTATTCTTGGCCCTCTGAAAAATGATTAATCTAATTCATTGACTATATCTTTAATTAATATTATTGCCAATAAATTTTCTAGACTATTAGGAAAAAAGCCAACAGAACAGAGCCAGAATACTGTTAGATAATAAAAAAAATGACAAGATAGTGTATAACTAACTAGATAAGGTAAGATGTTTGTGTCAGAATGTCTCTTCATGGACTTCTGATCATATGTGATGCCAACTCAATACCGAATCTTTTATTCTCCTCTCACTCTCTCTAAACTGCCAGCATGGGATTCCCTAGCACTTGTGCTGACACTCACTTTGCAATGTCAATCACAGTGCCATCTCAGGTGAAACTAATCAGAAAGATTGAGCTGAAAGGGACTTCTCCAGCCACCTCTCATTTGGCGAGGATAGCCTTTCATGGGCTGTTTAGAACAAAGAGAAAAGGGTCTTTTTCTAGGAGTGAGTCTCATTAACACCTTTGAACTTAGTGTAGATGAAATCCAGAAATCAACTGTCTCTCCCTGTAAAGAAAGAAAAGTTACATGGAAATGCCTCACATGACCTGAAAATGGTAGTGTAAAACAGGAATTAAAAAACTTTATACAGTGGCACAAGATACCTGAATCAATCATCTTGATACCAAAAATTTTTAACAATCAGTTTGATTTCCACATCTGAAGCATGCTTTATAACTCCATTTTTATATGAGGTCACTAGATCAAAAATCTGATTAAACAGTTACTAATTTGTGGTCAATTTTTTTTTCCTTCTTATAATTAAAACCTTTTTTAAATTTAAGATGTATTCTGCAAAGTGAACAGGAGTCAGAGCGTATTACCAGCAATGAGCTTACTTCCATGAGAATGAAGTCAATATCTTACTGGCTCTTGAAAATGAATGAGGCCACACTCATGCCAAAAGCCATAGAGGTCCTACAGTGAGGGTCCTTCTGCTGGGAAGCAGCAGGAAACCTTTGTTTAGTGTTTTGGGTTTTTTTAAGGGAAAGATACTTTTTTTTCGCTTACTATTTTTGGCTAACTTGAGTTAATTTTCTCGTACTCTGCGTGCTACAAGGTAATACAAAACAAAGGGGAAAAGTGTTCTAAAACCTTGCATGGTCTTCATTAGGACTGAAAAAATAATAGTTCTTGAAAACACATGCTCAGTCCTAGAATGTCTTTTAAGGATTTCATTAATTAATACTAGACTATGAACATCAAAATATTTCATCCTGTTAATAACTCTTAAATGTTTATTTTACGCAAATTAATTTGAGCTTAAATATATTGTACCATTGACGAGTCACTTGTGGTATTGAAAACATAGACTGACCATCTTTCCAAATTTATACAGGAATAAGCATAATAAAAATCTGGCACATTTTTTTCATTACTATTAGCTAAAGTTCTAGAGTTGAAAAAGAAACAGTATGTTGCCAACTACCTCCACCCTTTACAGCTTCTTGATACTGAGACTCTTTATAGTAGCAACAAAAGCCACTGGCGATAAATCTTAACTGATTCTCTCAAAAACACATTGTTACATATCTGCTTAAACAGAACATTAACCTTTGCAATCTGTATGTAAAATACATGGCATTTAATGCACCTTTACTGCAGAAGAGCTCATAATCTTGGCATATAGGTATCCAAAGGAATATCTGGCTTACTATCAATTGAGTTAGTTAACAGAGACCACTGCAACATTTGTTTTCACTGATAAGCTCTTCAGTTGCTTAATGTAGAAGTGATTGGAGTTTTATTTGTTGTAAACACAAGTTGTTTTCAAAGGCCATATCCTTTCCATTATATTTATCATACAGATAGTCTAATTAAAATTTATTTTAAGAGTATCTTTTGTTATGCTCTTATTTTTTCCCCTGCAAATGAATATCATGCTTTCATGTCTCTTTTCCAGGGTTTTGCTGAGGAAAATAAAATGGAATAGATACACCGTTAACAAGGTGCAATGTAACTCAACCGAGAATGTGAACCGCCAGATGGTCTCACATCAGTCCATATCTAGAATAAGTACACTGGCATGCAACATCTTCATGGTCCTTTGATCAATGTCTTCTTAATGCTGTGCTGCCTTGATTGACTGCTAACATGGTTCCACTCCACTAACCAGAAGTCACTGCGTAACTTCTTCATTTTTACCATTGTTGCCTTACACACACCACCTCTGTCTACTCTGTTTCTTGCTGTCCAAGGTATCTAACTTTTCTCCTCACATTGGTCATTCAGAACAGGTTTATCAATTTATTTATTTACCGTATTTATGTTTTCACAGTATTTTACTTTGACCTTTTTTTTTTTTTCCCAGCTTCTCTAACACACATCTTAAAATTAGGGGGCAAAGTGAAAGTAAAAATCATTGTAGTTTAATGAACTTTTTAAGTCAAATCAATAAAAGATATATTTTGGCATCATTTTAAGTCTAATTATAAACCAAAAAAAAGTAAGTATATTTATTAAAATTTTAAAAAGAAACTTATTTTAAAGGTGTAAGACAACTGAGTACATTAACTAGATAATTTCCTATGCTGTTTTTATGCATTGCTTTAAATACAGAAGAGTTCCAAAGCATTTTTTTTCCAGTTGTGCTGGGAAAACCCACCCTTCTGGACTCTGAAATGCAACATGGAAACCATAGCATCAGGAGAAAGTGGACAAGAAAACAGAGGCTTAATTGAAACTCAAGACAGGATTTTAGGCTCCTGTCCAGGAACCTAAGGATAGTCATATTTTTGTACTCAGGTGAGTAAGTCATATTAGAAACTAAGAGTGTAAGAATTGTAGGATTCAGTGGTTTGGAAAGGTCATATTTACCAGATGTGGAAGGGGGAGGGCAATGGGGCAAGACAGCGGTGGAGCCTTACCTTTAAGCATCTACCAGGACTTTAAAAACATGTTATATCATTGTGTGACCAATGTGAGACAACCTGATGATCTTTAAGCAACTAAAATTGTTTTGATTTTTCCCAAAACTTGAAAAAATACAAACATATTTTCTTAAAAAACAAAGCAGTTGCTGACACTGCTCATGTTCTGAAGATTTGACTAGCTGAAGTTATTCAAATATATACCAAATTCTGGTGTTCTTTTTTTTTTTTTTAACTGTGCTTTAAATAGACGCTGTATGTCAATGTCTTGTTCTAACCCAAATACATGTGTTTAAATGCACAATTCTCAGGTTTTTAAGTTAATGTAGATGACCAAGAAGCATCTGTCTAAAATGAATAATCAGCAAATAATCTCTACTGTGACAAAAGTAATGTTACACTCCTTTGGTATGACTCTTTCTGTGAAAGAAAAAGAAATTTTAAAAATGCTTTTTGTAATGCCTTGTCTCAAGGGACTCCGACGAAAGGAAAAGCAGCTTCTTGTTTTCCACTCAGACTTCAGTTGAAGCTACCTAACAAAGGGAAACTGCAATTACCTTGAAATTAGGTGTTTATACTTGCCTAATGTTGGTCCATGAAGACAAAAATTTGAATGGCTATTTACTTCTATACAGCAACTCTTACATTTCTGAAAGATAAAATTAATGAAAACACACTGAGTTTTACCTAGTAGATGTTATCGCCTTGACAAACTTTGAAAACTTTACCTGCTTTCACAAGGCACAGATTTGGTGTGAAGGCTGAGGCACCTCGCCTCTCAGCAATGACCTCTGAGTCCTTACAGTTCAAGTAGAGGCCATCTGTGGGTGTCTGTTAAACATGTGTTGAATCTTATCCAACAAATGCACATATGTGTGATGAAAGATACCCATGCACATTTTAGCCTGCATTTTATAAAAGCATGTTACTAAGTAATCCTTTCTGAGAAAGAAGATATTTATTTTCCTTGGGATCTGGGGAGACTATTGTAATGTACATTGATATATTGAGTAAAGCATTCAATGAACGTTGCAGGTGAGGCAAGTATAACTCCTATCACGGCAGGAGGTTGCCTTGCCTCTGGTTCTGCTGAGGTGGTGATGTTTCAGGGGACTGTTCTTATACCTCTGGTTTTTATTGTCCTTTTTCTCCCCCAACATTGTGAAGAATTCTCTGCAAATTGAGAAGTGTTCACTGTAGCACCAGTTTCTGCCACGTGTTTGCACTGGACAAACGCCAGCAGGGGTGTGCTGGAATACATACATCTAACCAGGAGTCATCTGCTCAGCACAAGCCATTGTCTTCTCAGCATACAAATGTGTTCAGGAGGAAATAGTTTGTTAAGTTTGTTAAGGTATCTGGATTGTAGTTCTAGTCACGTCTTTCTCTTTCTCTCTGTCTCTCTTTCACTCCCTCTCCCCTTACCATTTTTTTGGTCTTGTTATTCCTTTTGCCGCTGCCATTTGCAATATTTCTGGTAGGTTGTCCTGGAAGTAGATGTAAGTCTTGCACATCTGCCACATGTGCAAGTGATGTACTAGCCTATTAAAGCCTCCTATGGCTTTAATAGAATCCCAGTAAATTTAACTCTTACTGTCACAGGGGATTTTTTCACTTCGGTGGGTGTGGTATCATGGCAGAGTGTTGTGACTGAATTTCTGTTTTTTTCAGTCTCCCACATGAATCTTAAATGCTTCCTGGCTGGCTGATGCCTTTGATCATGTTTGGCCCCCATACAGACTCTGTAGCATTCCAGTTGCAGACTTCTACTCCAGAATGCATTTGGCATCTTTTCTGGGAGAGTTTCTGTTCTCAGTGAAATCTCTCTCTGATATACACACACACATATATATGATAGTCTCCTGTACACTCATTTCATCTTAATAGCATCAGTGCATTGAAGAAGCAGATGCAGCTCCTCCTATAGTATCTGCCAGTTCTGACAGAATAATGGAAGTAAGACCTTTATCATAAATGTACTGTCTTTTTTTTATAAAGATAGAAAGTAAACCTTGATGTTTTATTTCCCCTCAACTTATTTCTAGTCCCTGCCTTAAAGCCAGCACACATTTGTTTTGATTAATGTTTTTTATCAGATTGAGGATCCTTTATTCTTGTTCAGTTGCCATATTTCTGGGCCACAAAACTGTTGTTCATTCAGCTGTGTACACAAAAGCACAGAAAATAGGACTTGAATACTAGTCTGTTCTGTGCCCCATGTCAGGACAAACTACACCAATCTGTTTCAAAAACTCTCCAGTGATGAATATTTGACAATCTCCCCAGGCAATCTGTTCTAGTACTTCACCTTCCTTACCCTTAAGAAATTTTTCCTAATCTAATCTTATGCTCTCTTATGCAATTTAAGTCCATTGCCTCTTGTTCTAACTGCCATTGATGTGGAGAACAAGGTATTCTCGTCTCCCTTTCTGTACCTCTTTTTTATGTATTTGAACACTGCTACCATGTTCTCCTATTGGTTTTATCTTCTTTGAGCTAAGCAATGTCAATTCTTTTAATCTTTCCCCACAGGTCACGTTTTCTAGACATCTGATTATTCTCAGTTGCTCTCCTCTAGACTTTTTAACATTTTTCCATTAAGGTCTTTTTGTGGATTTGCTTTCTTCCGCCACCACGACTCCCTCCCTCACCCCCCCAAACATACACACACCCTTGTAAGGGGAGGCTGGGGGAGCTGGGTTAGTTTGGCTTCGAGAAGGCTGGGGGGAAGTAGTTGCTTTCTTCAAAAACCTAACACTGGATAGGGAAGAGAGAGCCAAATTCTTCAAGGTGCACAGTGAAAGGATGTGAGGCTATGGTCACAGGTTGCAACGATGGTAATTGTAACTGAATACCAGGAGTGAGAATGGTCAAGCACTGCAACAGGGGCTCTGAAAGGCTGTGAAACCTCCATCCTTGAGATTTTCAAAATTCATCTGATCAGGATCTTAAGCAATCTGACCTAGCTTGGAAGCTAGCATTGCTTTGAATAGAGTGTAAGACTAGATGACCTTGAGAAGTCCTTTCCAGCCTAAATTATTCTGTGAATCTGTGTTGCCTAAAATTGATCATGTTACACTGAGCATTAGTAATGCTGTAGAGGTAGAAGGTGAGAGATAAATTCTGTAGTTATAAATTATAGTCCTGTCATGTATCCCCAAATTATGGTTGGCTTTTTTTGAAACTTTATTGACTGAAGTTCACCTTATGATTTCACTATAGCCTCCAGACTAGCCAGTAGGACTGCTGCCCAGGAGGCTTTTCATTCCTACTTTATTCAGCTGACTTTTTCCACTTAACCCATCTAAAGCTTCCTTTATTTTTTGCATTCCTTTTTCTCTTTTTCTTTCATTCAGTTTGTAAGGATCCTTTCAAATGTCAATCCTTCCCTTTAGAATGTTTGCATCCCCTACCACCTTGTTTAGTATATGGTAAATTTAATAAGCATGTTTTCTCATCTAAAGAATTAATAAAAATGTTGATGTTACAGGGCAGAATATATTACAGCTTTGGTAAATTAATTCTTTAAGACAGAGCACAACTGCTGTCTGAGGACAGTTTTCTAATCATTTTTGCATCCACCTTAAGCAATTTCATCTCTACATGTTTTGCTAGCTTGCTTATGAGCATGTTATATGAGACAGAGTCAAAGGCCTTACTTAATTAAAAAGATGACATTTGCTGCTTCTGCTTTACCCATAAGGTTTGTTATGCTGTCACAGAAAGAAATTAGTTTGGTTTGACATAATTTGTTCCTGACAAGTCTTTGCTGACTGTTGTTCATCTCTTTATCTCTTTTTCTTTTTTTTTTTCCTTTTTTTTTAGGCGGAGTGGGAGGTGGGGTGGTATTTTCTGATGATGCTGGCAAAACATCTGTCTGGTTCAACATTTTTCTTCAGAACTGAAGATACATATCTGCACTAAAACTTTCCATAACTTCTTTTTCTTTCCAAATTACCCAGATATGCCTTTGCCAGTTTACTGGTGCCTTTTCTGTCTTCTGTGATTTCTTGAAGATCCCAGATGTTGCTTCCCTGAGAAGCCAGAATGTTGAAACACATCTTGACTACATGATGAGAAGTCTTTAATTTTTCAGATAATCTGTAATCTTTTCTTTCATAATTTCATGTAGGTATAATTTCTATGCTTTTTTTGAAATCCTACAGTTCATTCCTCTGAACATGTTGATTGTTGAGCTCCTGTGTCCTGCCTTAATCATTATCAGAAACTGTCAGAAAGTCTGTGTTCCCTCAAAGCTAGGACTTCCTTGCTTTTTAAGACATATCACCATTTTCTAAGTCTTTTCTTCTAATCACATGACTCATCTAACAAATGTTTCTTAGGCCAGTTAAATCACAGCTTTCATCTTGAATTAATACTTATCTCTCTTCTTGTTTGTTTCCCAGTCTTCCTGTGTCGGTGCCCAGAAATCACAAACATATAATGGTGAGATGGTTCACTGAACTTATTTCATTTCTATGATGCTGCTATGAATAACTTTATCCTTCATGATTTAAAGGACTTTACCCATACTCTTGCACCTTCTTGTTCCCAGACCGTCACAATTGAAGAGTCTGTTCTGTAAAGCTAGTGAATGTCATGCAAAGATGTGTAAACCCTTTTCATGACATAGAAACCACCTTCCACCAATGGCTTATGGAGCATCTTCCCAGTCAAGGATACTAAAGCCCTCCTGGTGAACCATCTGTGCAGTCCTACTTTCATCTGCAGGATGAATCTGTCCTGGTCTGATCCTTTGACCCTTGATGGAAGGATTAATGAAAATACCATCTGAGCCTCTGACTCCTTCACCTCTGAGTGAGGCTCTGAGCCTCATTGTCACTTTTGATCTGTTTAGAGGCATTCTTGGCAGTATTGTTAGCATTCAGGACCTTTGTTGTATCACATTCACTTTAACAACATATGCTATTGAATAACCATTTTGGAGGGACTCTCTAAGAATTTGTCATTAGCCTTTGTGCAAGTAATTATCTATCCTTGGGCACACTGCAAAATCTTTTTTACATGCAAACACTATTGTAAGGTATTCTTTTTCAGTCTGGATAAGTTCATGCTTTGTTGAGGCAAGAGCCCTTCATTAAAGAGCCAAGACAGTCTGTTTTCTAGTAGTTGTTCCTCAGTAATTCCTCACTGCCAATACATGGCACCTGGCTTGTTCACATCATGAGATGTCAAGATGTGATGGTGATCAGTGCTCTGGTGAGTAGCACAGCTGTGCATCAGGGAAATTTGTAAAACTTGATAATCACTTGATTTTCATTTGTAGAGATGAGCATCAAGAGTGAAGTCAAAACAGAAAAGTCATAGTGTGTCCCAAGGACAATATTGTACTTACTTTTAGCATTTTTTCCCTATTTTTAATCAATTTATTT
This sequence comes from Limosa lapponica baueri, assembly GCA_002844005.1. Lineage (NCBI taxonomy): Eukaryota > Metazoa > Chordata > Aves > Charadriiformes > Scolopacidae > Limosa > Limosa lapponica. Next base: position 162,104 of record KZ505870.1, on the reverse strand, counting down.
TCTATTTCCTGGCTGTAGCAAGCAAATGTGCAAATGGCCATGCTATCCCACGGCTGAGAACACATTCTTTTCACAGCCATGATCCCAGTATACTTGGTTACAATGCTGACTTCTGCAAATCCTGTCCTTACTGCTTGCTGGCAATCAACATTTATTCGGCTGTAGGTTTCAGGAAAAAGTCTATCTAGCTGCAAGTGTCTCTAAGTTGTAAGGCGTCTGTTGCTGTGGATTTTTAACTACTTATTTTTGCCAATATTTTTCTTTGGTATTAAGTATACAGAATTAGAATGCATATGAGTTTTTCTCCAGTGGTAATAATGATATCAGGGAGTAGGGGTAGAATACTTAATTAGTTAATTATCAAGGTTGAATTAATTTAAGAAGACTCCTGGATCAAGAGGAAGACTTCTTAATTTAAGGTTTAGACAATTCTGTGACATTTTCCAAATGAAATAATTTATTACAGAAGTGCCAATATTTTTATTTTAAATACTAGAATAATATTTTTAATTAAAAGAGTTATTATGGTATTTTTCATTTCAACATAGCTTAAAATGTGAAACAAAATGGATAATTTAGTCTTGAGCCAGATAAAGTTTCATTCCTTCTTAATAAAATTACAAATTAGAAACAAGGTATGATACTTAAACATGCAGAAGTCCAAGTTACTATAATTGAGATCTATCGTGTTCAGATGTCAAAGGAAATGAAGTAGAGATGGGTTAGAAGATGTGAAATAGAAGTGTTTGATTTTATGGGAAGAAGGGTGTATGATCCTCCATGTTTGTTGGAAGAGAAACCAATTGTGCTAGGTCAAGAAAACATGAAACTAGGAAGAAATGAAACTGAAAAAGAGTGACTGTAGTAGCTGAATTCTGAATAACCTACATGTTCTCAAAAAAAGTTCATCCTGTTATTTCAGAAGCATGGTGTAAAGGTCTGCAGGGCAGGGACCAGGGGCTCTGTCTGCATTAACTGTATTGGCAAGAAGGGAAAACCAACAGATATGTCAGAAATAGCATTGCTTGCTTTGTGATAGGTGATGCTGAATAGCTATGGAACAAAGTTGTGACAGAGCACCGGAAAACAGACACAAGGAAGTATGCTACAAGCCATCAAATTGCGCTCAAGAACAAGATGGCAGCATTTGAGTTGTTTATCTAGATATGGAAAGAAGAAATCAACTGGCACTGCTGGGATGAAAAATTCAGTCTGATTGACATCTAGGGTCTCACGTGACCAGAATAGAAGCATCCCAAAAAGACCTGAAAGTTATTAATGACAATTTGTTAACCTAAAAATAATTGCATTCAACACGTGGAAACTTAGTCTTCAGTTTAGATCGACATAATGGATTTTTAAAAATAGTACTTGTTTAAACGTTGCTGCATTTCTGTTGTGCAAACAAAATGATGACTGAATGCCAGTATTATTTTTTTAAAATAAAACATCTGCGTGTCTTAAAGATGAAAAATATGGTTGATAACTGGATCCTGTTACAGAAATACCATACTACATGCTCCCAAACTACATTTTTGGCATTAAAACAAAGAGCAAGACCATTTAAGATACAAACTAAGAGGATGTAAGTAAAAATATCAGTTAGAATTGATCATTGAATGTTCAAACATATAAAAAGTAATAAAAATACACAGATGCTAGTAGAGGGAATTATAACAAAACTATTGGAACAAAAGTTGAAATAAAATCAAACTGTGTGTTTTAAGACTATAAGGATCAAAATGAAACCTAAAAAATGTATTTATTCACTCTCACATGGAAATGATGGGATTGTCAGTAGTAAAGCAGAGGCAGTGCTCAATAAATGTTCTTATATTGCAACGAGGTATTGTATCTCTGGTGGTAGTAGATGATACTTTTCCCCGTTCTATGAGTAACTCCAAAGGATGTGAAACAGCTAAATTATCAGGTCAAAATTATTTGAAGAGTTTTTAAGTATTCAAAACAAGATTGTTCTAAAGAAGCTAGCTGGTGACCTCTCTGATCTATTAACACCGGTTTTCTATATTTTTTGAAACATGGGATATTCCACAGATTTGGAAGGAAGCTAATGTTAAACCGATGTTTTTAAAGGTGCTTTTGATGCTGTGTATAAGTGTGGGTCTACTAAATAAAGTAATAGAATCTTTTGTAAGGTTCTATCAATAAGTAGTAAAGAATGAATAATTAGTTAAAGGAAAGTAATACAAAAATGAGGAAATTCTTATTCCAGTTTTTTGGAACAGTTTTGATCATGGCAAAATATTATTTTTTTTCACTGTTTTATTTATGACCAGGAAGATGTTTCCCAATTATGACTGTTAAAATATGCAGTTGACACAACTGTTTGGTAGAAGAAGATGAATATTATAAACTGATTAAATTACCTGTGCTCCTAGAAGGTGAACATCAGCTTACATATGTAGTTCAAACATCTAAAATTATAACTGATAATGACTATGAAAATGACAAGTAGCCTTTTGTGGGAAGCTGAGTTTGCAAATGTATTTTATGAAAAAAAAGGGTATATAGCAGGTATTTTGTCCAGCTACACTCTGTTCAGGAAACATGTAGATAAAGTGTGAAAGCTGCAAGGACCAGACACACAAATAATCAACGATGGGAAAACATTCCCTTTACAAAAATCTCAGAATTTTCAAATTGGTTTGCTGTAACAGAGATGATGCATAAAAGCAACAATGCAGAGGTCTTCAGTTTAGCGGGAAAATTTTAAAATCCAGAATAGAATTAAAAAGATAAAGAAGAGGATTTACAAGTTAGAACCTTGCTAGGTCACATGGCCAATGTTACAAATAAACTAAGCCTAGACAGTCATGTTTTCTCCTTAACCATTTTCTATGATTTCTAATGACTACTTCAATCACAAAATATAGGTGAAGAGTAGCTTTGGAACTGCGAGTCAGTCATGCCACAAGTTTATTCAGACATTTTTTTCAGGCTCTTGATCCTGGTTTTTTTCGTTTGTTTGTTTGTTTTTGTTTTTTTTTTTAAAGATATCTTTCAGTATTGACTTTTGGCAATAGTAAACTATTTGTGTGTTTTTTGAATTTTTCATGTGCCACTCCATTTTGTTATCAACAACAAAAATAACAAAGGCGCACGTTGCAGTCTTTGCTGCCTGTAACAGCTCTTCCATTGTTCTTACTTTGCTTGGCTTGTAATGAGCTTTGTTGCAATTTCAGATTTTTCCCATTGTCATCTAAAGAATGTCCAGTTGCAAAACATATCCTCCTCTGTGTCCATCTGCTCGTGAGAGAGGAATTTGGTATGCTGCCATAATTATTGTTTTCTTTCCTCTTTCTATTTTTCCTCTCACCCTCCACATACTTAGTTTCTGATTTCATGCACCTGCAGGAGCTGGCTCATTGCTGACCCCATGTTCATTGTTTCCAAGTACAAAGAGAAAAAGAGAGAGACAGAGCGCCAAAACAGTGGGATATTTCAAGCTTCATTTTTTTCTTCACATATTCACACTCCTTTCAGTAAGTACTTCCTGAAAACACATTTCCCTACATTTCTAGACATAAGTCTGCACTAATACCTTTAAATTTTTAGTCCCACATTGGTAAGTGGGACTCTTGCAAGTCATATGACCAGTATATTACACTAATTAACCTTCAAATAAACACATTTATTCACCTGCTTTGCAAAGAGGTGAATTTTGCATATTGAAGAAAAAAATTTAAGATTAAGATCCTTCTAGTACAGAAAGATCTCTATTTTTTTTTTTCTGAGAGTTACAGTATGCTTTTGACCTCAACAACAAGATAGCAACTTGTTATGGAGCATTATTTGAACTTAGAAATGTCTGATTGTAAATTACACATTTTTCCTGTTATTTTTGTGGAGTTCTGTGTTGCTTTTTCCCTTTGAATGTGAATTCCTATACTTCAACGTGATTCCAGAGTGCTATCTTCCTGCACATCATCATGCTGTACACTTAGAAGCCAGTTTTAAAGGAGGCTTAACTTTGCAGACATGCTATATTGTTTCCTTTGGAACAGTTTGGAAAGATGTTGTCAGCAGATTTGCAGGAAACATGAGCAACATGAAGGAGTAAGGGGATAGTTTTGAGCATTGCCAAGAACTAGTACAGCTTTTGGAATCCCAGGAAAAATAATTCAGCAGCTTTTGGAATGCAACATTTAAAATTAACATTACAAATCCTTTTCCTATTATTAGTGTTATTATTTCTGTTACTCTTACTCTCTTGCCAAAATCATTCAACTTGCAAGAAAGGAATGGAGAAATCTATCCCAGGAGTAACTAAAGGAGTTCTTAAGAATTCAACACTTGGCTTAAAGAATTAGAAATTATGTATTTAGAAGAGGGGGCCAGGCAATCTTGTTTCAGAACAACTCTGTTATAAAATTCCTTTTCTTCAAATTGTTGAACATTGTAAGAGCCATACAAATAAAAAACAGAGAAAGTCATTATTAATTAACTAAAATATAAATATTTTTAAAATTTCTCCTGCTGTGCAACACAACCAAACTCTGTCCAGCCTCAGTCAGCACTTAGAGTTCATGCATTTGAATGATGATGTTCTTTAATGTGGTACAGAAGAGCAAAGTGCACATACATAAATATGGAAGAAAGAGTCTTTTGTAACTAAATACAGTCAGGGTAAAAGGACTGCCAATTTTCTTAGGCTGAAAAGGTAGCTAATAACAAGGAGACCATCAGGAAGGAGAGGGGAGCAGACCTTTTGCAGTCAGACCTGGTGTATTTCAGAAGTTTGCAGGGGACTAAGCTAAAACCGGCAACCTGGAGGAGTCAAATGTTTTGTGAAATGAGCTTGGTTTAATATTATGTGTCAAGCTTAAAAAATAATTTATGAGGATCACATACACCCACATGTGTATTGCAGCAACAGGCTGATCCTTGCTCTGTGGTGTTTGCTGGTTTGTAGCTATGCATTTTATTTGCCATGTGTTGATACAGATTTAGATAGTGAGGAGGCAAGAAAAGTCTTTCCTCTTACCCTTTTGTCCTGGGTTGAGAGACACAGGACTAACTTTTCTTCTAATGCTGGGGAAAATTAGACTTTTAGAAGACTCTAGTGTCTGAATTTGTGAAAATATTTACTTTATAGCCAGCCAGGCTCTGTGGGATTCAAGGTTAGTGTTTTCGAGCCTTG
>KZ505870.1:140861-156603 GCA_002844005.1 Limosa lapponica baueri | reverse complement strand
TATTAAATGTATTTATATTTCAACCCTTGTGTTTCTTTGTGTTCCCCGATTCCCCTTTCCGGGTGGGGAGGGGTCATCGGGTGATAGAATAATTGTCTAAAGGACAATGGATTGTTATGGGTTTTCTCAAACTATAACACCTTTCAATAGAGATTAATCTCACTTGGAGGTTTCCTGAGGCCCTAGGAAATGAACCTCCTCAGACTCGGCAGTGGGAAGTAGGAGTTTCATCACTGTGGGGCTGCCATGCCTGGTGCCTGTGGGGATGTAAGAGGAATGGTAGAGAAATGGGTAGCAAGTCTGGAGAGGATGGGCTGTCAAGTGGCGTCTCTGGAAAGTATGCCTTTGTGTTAATTGACACCCATGGCCAAGCTATTGCTTTACAGAAATGGTTTAGCCCTTAATCACTGCACATTACAAGCCCAAATGGGATCATTTCCAGCGCTACACACTAATAATATTTATTAGAAGGCCCAATAAAGCTCTCCTCTGTAGCCAGGGTCTTATTGTATGGTGTCATTACATAAACAAGCCTTGGAAGACTGTTTCCAGTTACAGACGTGTAGCAGAAGGCTTAATCTGAGAGGCCCAGTAGGGTGTGATTTTAGGCTGCTTTTTCTGTCTACATAATAGCAGACTAAATATTGAGGATGACTTGGGGACTACAGTGTTTCAGCCAAAAATGTTCCTTGCAATTAATTATTTCGTTTTTTTCCCTCCTTCACTGTAGAGACTCGGAGGGTTTGGGGTTTTTTCTTTTCTTTGTCTCTCTTTTTTTTTTTCTTTTTTTTTTCTTTTTTTTTTTTTTTTAATCTGGGGAGTCTGTACCAGCATCAGCTTCCCATATGTTAGAGGCATCTCAGGGTTTATTAGTCAGCCTAGGTCAACTGAGATTTGCTGTATTTGCTTTCATAAAAGCTGTGTGTACTATATACTTCTTGAACTGGAAATCACACAATGCTCCTTATTTGCCTTCAATCACTAGCAGATGCAGAACGGTCAGATCATTTCCCTTTAAATTGACCTAAGGGATTAAAGGAATTCAAAGGAATTTCCAACTAACTAGTGCCTCTGCTTTCTCTGACTTTAATTCTTGAGCCTTCAGGGTCAGAGTCTCTGGTAACTTAATCTGTCTCTCCCTCCCCCTGATTTGTTCACTTCCTTCCTTTTGTTTGCCTCTGGAGCGGTAACTGAGTAGCCAGGCTCAACTCCAGTGTTTGCTGGCTTCCAAATTTTTGAACCAAACATTTGTGTCAATCTGGTGGGAGGTGGGTGCTCTGTTGAGAGCACAGGAGTCTGAAACGCATCTTTGTAGGAGTTTTCAACCTTTAATCCACAGGCATGGATAGGTATAGAATTGCACCAAAGGTAAATGTGAAAAGCAGGCCTGTGGGCAGTAGCTTAAATTTGCCATGCAAGGGTCCCAGCCTCCACTGAAAAAAACTGTAGGGATTTGAAAAGGACTGAAAACTGCTCTCAGTGCAGCAGACAGAGTACTGGGAACAAGCACAAGTCTCCCAGTGTTCATGAAAGCTGTCCTGAAGAGAAGGAGTCAAGAAGGGCTGACTCACAGCAGATGATGTAAAATCCAACAGGAGGGGAGAAAAGAGGAAAGCAGGCCCACAATCTGCTTCCAATCAGGGATGGCTAATGGCAGTTCTGCATCTTTTGTTGGTTTTTGTTTCAGAAACCTGTCAGGAGTCTTTGTGTGGATTGTCTCAACTATCAGGGGACAGGAGCTTACTTAGCAGGTGACCGTCTGAAAAGTGGCTGATGCTTTTAAAATTACCTCTACCTCTTTTGTTCCCTGCCTGCTGCCATGACTTTGGTGTTCTAGTTTTGACATCTGCTCTTCATCCAATTACTCATTTTGACTATGTACTTGTAGGGCATGAAAGGGGCTTTCTTTCAAAGGCTCTATGTGTCATTACTTTCTTTGCTAACTGCCATCTTCTCTATAAATCAGTCTCCATTAAAAAAAAAAAATCAAAACCAGCAACCTTCTAATCAGGTTGGTGATCAAAAAAAACCAAAAAGAGCTTTCTCAGTGGATTTTCCTTTTCCTTCTTAATATAAAGACTATTTGTAAAGAGTATTCATTATAAAAAAAATAGGTATGTAAAACTCTTGCAATGCATCATTAGTATCTGAAAGTTAGAAATTCTTAATTGACTGAATAAAAATCTTCAAAATATTAACAAGATCTTCCCAAAGAAGACAGTGATTTATGCCTTGTATTTGCCAAGAACATGGGAAAAAAAGAAAAGAAATCTCTTGCCATGCTAGAACTTCCACCTTCTTGTTCCATGAATTATGGTCATCCCAACAAGGGTAAAATAAACACTTATTTTATCTACTCATCCCTGATTAAAAAGATGAAAACATGTAAAAGAGGAAAATGAATATAATGCATGATTTTCCTGCAATAATGTTGGATTTTTGGATAACGAGCAGTTGGAACTTAGAGTTATCATTTATGTTATTTCTTCATTGTAAACCAGACAGGCAAAATCTGCAAGGATGGAGCAAAGATTGAGGTACCTCTGAATCCATCCAAAGTAGTCAGAAGGGTTTCCAGCAATTTTGTCATTATTTCTTTGGCACTGAATCCAAAGAGCCTGAGGAAACCCAGAAAGATGTCAAGTTTAAGAAATCTGTGGGATCAGAGGATAGATAGAGAGGGAAAAACTAGACGATGAACCTGAGGAAAAAAAAAATGGTAATTGTCATTCTTTTTTTTTTGAAATTCAATCCTGTCTTTACTTGTTCAATTTTTAGAGAGGAGGTAGGAAATGTTAATGAAGCTTCTGTATCTGCACAGCAACCTTTTAATCCCATGGCTCCTCCTTTTGTGCACTGCTCTACTAAGTGCTATGTCCTGTTATTTTTTCCTTTCTAGTGACAAGGAAGAAAGTGATTATATAAGGTAAAAAAAAAAAACCAAAACCTTAACTGTGGGAAAGATGGAAGGAAAGACATTTTTATTCATTTTCACACAGGCATCTTCCCATAAATCAAGGAGCAACTTAAAGTGGTTTCAGATGAAATGCAAATATCTAAATTAACCTCAGAGTATGTGGTTGTTTCTAGCAGCTCATGGAAGTCTAGACTCTTTTAGCCTACCCAGGGCACACGTACTCCTAAGTTCTGAGTCTAATATATGGTCTGTCATTCTTTTATATGAAATTTCTCCCATGTTATACTATTGAATAAGGCACGCCTATTAGTTGACTCAGAAGAGAGGGATTGTTTAATTTCTCCCATTCATGCCAGTTTGGGAAGGAGACACTGATAGCTTACTGTAAGTGACCTCTATGGATGAGGTCATGGACAGAAGGATTGTGAAGGGAGCCCAGCGGTTTTACTGAGTAGAAATGTGGGGGAATTTACTTGGTCCTTCGAAGTCCAAGGCAGGCTGGTAGACAGTTGCAGCCAAAGCAGGGAGCTTCACAGCCATTGCTTGTCCCACGCAACTGCATTAGGCTGCAATATAAACAAGTCTAGTGTGAGACATGTAGAGATTGAACCATCATCTAAATTGCTAAAATATGTATCTTGGAGTGTGTTATGCTCTTGTTTTAAATGATCCAACAGATGGTGGTACTTTCTTCTAAGTCTTTGGGGAGGCTAGACTTAGATTTCAGAGCAGGGATGTTTTTTCTGATATTCAATCTGCATTTATGTTGGCTTTCCTCCATCTTCTGACTCACAGTTATACCTTCTTGGACCAAGAACCCTGTGTGTCTCCATACTGCAGACCACCATGTAGTCTCATGTAGATCTGAGCTTGTTTCCTTCTCTGTATGATAAAGAGGAAGAGGGGCTCAGAGGATCACTCATAGTCAGTCCTTGACCTGGGTAATTCTGATGTCTCCCTGGTGCCTGCATCCTGCAGTTAATCATAGCAGCCATTAATTGGTATTTAGCTGATCTTGCTGCATTTTAAGTCTGTGGAAATGCTGAAATTGATTTCCGTAGAAGAAAGCTCAGGACCTGTGTTTTTAATCATGCTGCTCAATCCTTTATTTATGAAAGTTCTCTGAACTTTCTCTGACATGTTAGCAACTTTCTGTTTTATCTGAGTTGCCAAGAAATGAATATTGATGTTTGAGTTCAGTCACACCGCTGCTATACACAGGACCGTCATCTCTTGCATATGATAAATGATGGCTTTTTCATACAGTTTCAAAAAGTGTGTTGGTCTCTTTCACCACCACTTTTCTCTTACAAATTCTTTGCTAATTTTGAGTTTCCTATTAGTCTTATTGAGCTCTTTTACATTTACTGTTTTGCAAGTGCCTCCCTCCTGCTGAATATCTGTTTCAATTTATTTTCCCTCAGACACATTAACTTGCCTTTTTCACATTGAATCTCATTTTCTTACTTCCTGCCTATATTTCTGAACCCTCTAGGACACTTTGTTTTATGATTAAACAAACCTGTTCATGGGCTCCATGAAAGAAGAGATCGTGCATTTGTAGGTTTATTTTTATTGAATCATAGTGAAAATTACACCTTGAGGGAGGGCTTTATTACATTTAACTACTTAGACAGGATTTATTAAAATAAACAGCATAGGAGTCAAGACCTTACAGATGGGATCTCACTCTAAATTGTGCTTCAAAATATATATGGACTTGGGGGTTATCTACATATAATTCCTCTGATTAATGAAGCTTAGATCAGCCTAGATTAGTTGCTCATTATTGTGGGTTCAGATACTCCAAAACACTTTATATATCATGTATTTGGACAGGTTAAGTGTGGCGACTGAGAGGAAGTTTCCCTTTTCAAGGCACCTTGTGCATGAGACCAATAATTAAAAGCATCATATAAGAAAGAATTGACCTGAACCCTGTTCTCTACCATGATTAAGGTGATTCCACCATTTTCCAGGACCTTGCTTCTTTTAAGAAGTCTTAGTTTTTGTCCTGCTGTACTGCATAGGGAAACTCTAGCTCAAGGCCAATTAGGGGTTATGCAATATTGGTGGGAGTTGAGGGAGAGCTGGATTTCTGCACTGAAAGTGTCTTTTATCAGATCGTAACTCTCAACTTATTTAGGAATATCGTAAGAATCAAAGCCATATTTTTCCGCTGGTGTGTCGAAGAGGCCAAAGCCTCCAGTTAAAAATTGGATGGTTTGATTTTGTAGAAAGTTTATAAGAAAAGAAAGTATTTTGCCATATAAGTGGAAAGCTTTCACCAAGCCAGGTTTTCATCTGTTGCATCTGTGTAATGCTAAATGAATTCTACTGATCCTAGTGGGGTGACGTGGGATTTTTTTCTGTATTCACACTAGCCTCACTGAGATCAGAGTCTAACCTACTATTTTTTAGTGGACTTTAGGGAAAGTATTGAGGCTATTGGAAGGATTTCTGCAACACACAGGGACTGTGTGAACATGTAATTTTTTGCTTTACATATACATAGGATAATATTTTAGAGACAACAGCAGGGAAAAAAGTACTTGACAGAAGTGACTCACAGGCAAAATATAATTTTTTTTTCTTCTTTGTGTTTTTTTTTTTAACACTACTGTGATGGTAAAGTTTAAATAAGCATACTGCACAGCTACGGAAGAAATAAAACTCACAACTGTATTACATCAAAACTGGAGCTCAGGCAAGCTAAAATCAAAGCTTGTGTCAAGTACATCAAGATCACCATCAGGCTTTGTCTGCCTGCTCAAAGAGCTTACTCTTGATAAAGGGGAAAAAGGCAGGAGGGAGCAAGGTTTTACACTCATAACTCACATTCTGTATCACATAACAGCTGCTCCAGGCTTTCTCTCATCCTTTAAATCTATTCTTTACTAAAGAATGAAAGAGAGGAATGAGAAATCCACAGGAGAAGGTGTGCAGTACCTGTGCAGAGAATCTCGCCATGCTGACAGCTTGCTGTAATGCCATTTAAACGTAACCACCACCAGCTAAGGAAACAGGAACACGGCTGTATGCTGCGTGCGCCTTCCTCTTACCCCCTGCACACTTGTGCTCATTACAGCTCTTTCTTTAAACTGCTGGCTAGACAGCTGGCAGTGCCTCAGAGGAGCGCTGAGTAAAGGAGCATATAAATTACTGTTGCGTTTTACAGCCAAGATAAACTCAGACCACAAGGGTTATAGCCTGAACTCACACAAAAAAAGAGAACTTAGCAGGCCTCTGGAAAGCAAAGGGAAAAAGAAGGAAAGAAAGCATATTTCACTGAACCTACTAACCATGTGGTGGGAGTGAGGGGAAGCAAAGACACACAAAATATAGACCTTCTCTAGGTCTAAAGAGAAGAGCAAAGTTAATACTTCTGTGCTTGCAACCATAAATCTGTAATTTTAAATTAGTATTCTTAGACTTGCTTGTTCTGTGTCATCACTGTAGATTTTCAAAGATGGCAAAGGATGTGTGATGATAATTTCCATATTATGCATTTTATTAAGTGACGCCTAATATACATGTAATTTTAAGTGGGCCAGTGCTTGGATGAAGTTCCCAAATGAACACTGAGAAGGCTGGTCTGCTTGGAACTGCCTGTGCTGGCTTCATGCCTCTCATATGGGATAAGCTATAGCCCGTTATTTGAAACAATGAGTTCAAGATACAGCAGAGTGTTAGAGGGTTATTAAGATTAAAATATTGTTTCAGATTCATGTTCATTTGCCATTGGCTTTACACAGGAAAGAACAAATAGTGGTTCCTAATTTGAGGTGCCCAGTGTTGGGTAGATTAGGCCAGAGAATGCAGGATTTGTTTGAATGAAAGCATGGCTTTATGTTGCAGCCTGTAATACCATGTGCCAAATATTAAGGTATTTCTATATAGACAGATATATTAAGATATTAAATATCTTAGATATATATTAAGATATATAGAAATATTAAGATATTTCTATATACCTCCAGTCCATACCTCAAACCACTGCAAGTATTCCCTGAGAGTGCCACGTAGTTTGTGCAACAAAGAGAAGCTGAAAATGTATTCAGCTTGACTTGTTCCCTCAGGAAACAGTGTTCAAGTGTCAGAAGACCCACAAAATAAGTACTGGACTTACCTACTTTCAAAAACCTACGGACTGGAGCACAGTGTGTGGTGTGTATTACTGCTCTGCTGCAAGGAAACATAAAGCATGAAGCTTTATCTTTCAGCCAGAAACCCTGGAACCTCTGGGAGACCAGGGTCTAAATCAGGAATCAAAACACTTCCGCAGCGCAACTGCAAATTGAAAATAAGCCCTTGTACTGTGCTGGCAAAGATATAGATGGAGGATGCCTTTGAAATGCTTAAAACGTTCTCAGATCAACTTCGTGACTTCTCTAGGTGAGAAAAATATTAATGTTAGAAATGTATTTCTTGTGATTTGTGGAGTCTGGAGAGGTGAGAAAGGGAGTTCTTAGGAAAAGCAACTATTTGTTTGCTGTGTATTAACCATATCATGGTGTTTGTTTAAAAGTTATTATAGTGCTTAAATAAAATGTCATGACTAATGAGTGAGGCAAAATATTCTCCACAATTAATTATAATAAAAATCCTACAAAGACGAGCCATAACATGGTTTTGGTCTTTCAAAATCAAAGCTGTGCTATACTTAACACTGTACTGTCTATACCAAGCTGAGAGACTGACTTTAATGAAAATCTTCTGATTTCAGTTCAATTTAAAAATGTCATGGTACTAGGAATTAGTACCAGGAAAAAAGGATGAAGAAAGGGTCTGATGGTAACCTCATGAAATTCAACAAGGAGAAGCATAAAATCCTGTGCATGGGGAGGAACAACCCCAGGTACTGGTACACACTGGGGGACCATCCCAGCTGGTAAGCACACTTGCAGAAAATGTCCTGGGTGTCCTGGTGGATACCGAGTTGAACATGGGCCGGCAATGTCTCCTTGCTGCAAAGAGGGTGAATGATATCCTGAGCTGCATTAAACTAAATATTGCCAGCAGGTAAAGGAAGGTGATCCTTCCCCTCTACTCAGCACTGGTGAGGCCACACCTGGGGTGCTGTGTGCAGTGCTGGGCTCCTGAATTCAAGAGAGCCATGGATGTACTGGAGAGAGTAGGGTGAAAGGCCACAAAGATGATGAAGACACAGGATAATCTCTCCTATGGAGAAAAACTGAGCCAGGTCTCTCAGCCTATCTCAGGGCATCTCATCAGTGTACATACCTGCCTGCAGGGTGGGTGCCAAGAGGATGGAGCCAGGCTTTATTCGGTGGTGCCCAGTGCCAGGACCAGAGGTAGCGAGCGCAGACTGAAACACAGGAGGTTTCCTTTAAACATCAGGAAACACTTTTTTACTGTAAGGGTGACATTTACAGCATTTCACTAACCTTAACAATAAAACTCTAGCAGCTTATTTTCAGGTTTCATACTTAGTAGTGACAGAAGTGCTGGAAGAGGGCTAGGAAACATTGCTGAAAATTGGAAGGGACTAGAACAAGCGATGCAGTCTGGGAGGCTGATTACAGAGCTGGTTGAAAGTACAGAAGTTTCTAACACGTTCATGGTATTTGCTAAGTTCTGGTCTGATAAGGAAATACGTAAAGGATGACTTTCTTGTAAGGTGAGCCACAACAGGAAAGATGTATTGGAGAAGACATGTTCTCCCAGCCCAAAGCCTTGTGCCTCAGCATTGCTTTTGTGTGGTCATGTTTGCATGATGAAATTTAGTAAAGCAAATACACCAGGCAAGTTGCTTGTACTAGCTTTTTGTAGTAGCTATTATTTTTAAATAGGTCTTGTATTAGTTACTGTTGCAATAGCTGCTACAAACCTGTGCCTAGCTGTCTCCTTTCAGCTCGGCCACCTGCATTTTCTCACCCAACAGACAGAGCCCTTCTTTCCCACACTATTGAGTTGAACAACACTGCAGGCTAACAGCAAAGGCCGGATGACTTCCAGCTTGACTCTGACTGGGCCAGGTCTTCAGGGATGGCCCTGCACTTGGAGGAGACGCTCCTTGCTCTTCCCAAGTTCCTGTCACTTAGCTCTGTCCACAGGCTCCCAAGGCATATTGTCCTCCTCTGTATTGTCCTCGTACTTAGGCCAGGCTTTCATAATCCTCCCTGGGCCTGATCCAAATGCTGAAGGGAACAGAAGTGCTGATTACACTGGTTCTACATCAAACCTGTCGTTTACAGAAAAAATACTCGAACCAGTAGAGAGAGTACTGTCTTAGAAGGTTGAAAGAAAAATATTGATTTGGTTCATGTGCTTTCTGAATAGTTAATACCAAATGAAAGCACGGAAATCCATTCAAAGAAACAGGGGTGGCTACATATCTCTCGTTTGTGTCATTCACAAAACGCACCTCATGCTTTACTCCCAATTGCTCCTACAGAGCAGCCATGGAGAGACTGCTGAAATTTGTGAGCATCACTTGGATACAGGGACTGTCCAGGACAGAAGGAGTGCTACTGAAATCAGAATCCTTCTTAGGCTAGAGAAGAAGTGGGGAGGAACTGGGCAGAGATTTTAATCTCCCTTCACCTGCACTGCTTGGGAAATGCATTTCCACACAGAGCTGGAAAACCCGGAGGGAAATGCAGGAGGCCAGAAGGCAGCTATTCAGGGCACCGTAGAGTCAAGGCCAAGCAATGTCCAGAGGAGGAGCCACCCCACAAACCCAGCAGGCTGGGCGCTGGCTGTAGCCCCAACCCTGCTCATCACAACTCTTACTCAAGCAGGCTCTCTGGTGGGAGCTCCAAAACCACCACTACAGCAAAGAGGGCAAGGACACTTCTGCATGTGGGAGAGGTGCCCAGCTGCATAACCTCCACAATGGGGCACTTTGATGCACAATACTGCAGTCTTCCCTCTTCCTCCCTGGCTGCCAGGTCCTACAAGCCAATGGGACAGAGCACTGCCCTGGAATTGCCTACAATATTTCAAGACAGTTGTATTTACTGCTCAACTCTTGAGTCCAAACACCTGCAGCTCTGGAAATGACAAGCAACAATTGCTATTCAGCAGCATTTTCTCTTGCTGCTGCAGCATGCCAGGACACAGGTGCCAGGCTTTGATGTCACCGACATACAGTACAGGTGCACGGTGACATTTGAGAACCTTCCCTCAGCACACGCAGCCAGCCAGCTAGTGCCAGTTCATTGGCCCTTGCTGTCTGGCAGGACCAAGCCCAGTTGCTCCACGAAATGCCTATAGCTAGGCAACACTTTTGTCTAACCCTGGCAAGAGAGTTTCCAAAGGAGTTGTCTCCAGAAGAACTATCATTCTGCTTCTGCTCCTAATGAGTTCCTTGAGTTGAGAGACTCCACTTCTCCTGTCCCTCCAGGATGGGACAAAAGGGGACCTTGTGATGCTGCTCTAGCACCCATCAAGAAAGAAGAGGATTTCCAAGCATGCAATGCAAAAGAGTCCATTGCATTTCTTTGGAGGAGACCACTGGTGAAGCTGATGACCTTGCATCCCTCACCTTTCCAAACAAGCTCTGGAGAATTGTCCAAAGCCACCAGTTTCAGTCCATTTGGTGAATTAATGACGGTATCTGTGTTGTCATAGATTAAGAACCCTTCAAAAAGGACATTATAGTAAGGAAAGAAAAAAATTAAGCTTTACTAACATTTAACACTTAAATTGACATCAGCATCCCCACTTGCTCCACACATCAGAGCATATTGTGTCCCACATAGTACCAAGGCCTTCTGAGGGAAAAGTGTGTGTCCACAGCAGAGAGGTGTTCACAAGGGTGCCCTCCCTCATCTGCTCACTTTTGGTGTGTTGCCACTGTGACTGACCAACAAGCTTCTGCCATGGAAGAAGGCTCAGAGGAGACAGGCCAGGGTAATGTGCCTGTGAAGCTCAGGGAAGAATGCAGCCAGGGGCTGACCACACATGTTGCAAAGAAGCTGACTTTATTTCAACACGAAGGGAAACTGAGGGTGGCCTTTTTTAGACTAACAGCTATCACCATGTGATGAGCTGGTGCTGGAAATGCTTATCTGTCAGCTCATTCAAGGAGTGTGAATGTCTCCCTGAATTAGACAGGACAGCACGGGGGGAGTGAATAAGTGGCTTGTCCCAACATAGAGTATAAAGCTGAACAACTAATGAAAGAATTTCTTAGAGAGCAATAGGGTTGAGATGGCTTCAACCCACAGATGCCTTCCTGGAATTTGGGATGCCCAATGTCATGATGATGAGAGTATTAGAGAGACCAGTAATGGGAAGCACATTGTCATGGTGGTTAAACTTTATTGCAATTGCTACATATATTTTACTAAGTGTAACTTACATTGGTATTGTGTTATGTAATACATTTTGTATCACTTTGCTAAATCAGAAATCCCATGTACCATCAAGTATCTTCAAATAAATAAATAAATTTGATATTAAATATTATATGAGAGGCATGTTGCCTCTCTCTTTAGGTGTTTCTAACAAGGGTCTTTATGCCAGGAATTCAATGGCTTGGGTTGTGCTGGTTACATTCAGATCCTGGGTCTGTTTATGATGCTGAAAAATGCCAAATCTTGGTAATATGTAATGGAAATGTGAAAAAGATTGTGTTCAAAGGATGCTCAAAATAGATGTGATTTTAGGTTCACTGGAGCCTTCCTGAAAGTCTCTGGGATATCTGTACCACCTGCCACCAGCTTCATCAGCACAAGGTGGGCTGGTGTATGCTGCCCTCTTGCCTTGCAACCAGGTGGCTGTGTCCCTGCTCTGGTGTGTCCAGCGTTATGCATGGTCAAGGTGCTGAAGCTCTGTGAACACAGTAGGGAAAAAAATTCAGAGCTGTCAGACTGGGCCCTTTTGTATTATACTGTATTTTGCAGAGAATCTGTCCATTCCCTTCTTAATGGAAATATAAAACTTCTGGGATCAACCCTACATGTCCTTTTGGGTGGATTGAGACCAAATGCAGATTACCTGCCACTTTCATAATTGTTGCACTTATAGTAACAGCTTTGCATTTCTAGAGCTTTCTCCCTGAGTCCAGAAGAGCACCTCTATGATGTCCTAAACCTGGCATTGATATATAGTGTCACCAGTATGTGACTGGACCTAAAAGCTTTCTAAATACTGTAATCTGTTCTCAGCCCACAATAACATAGCACACATGCATCTTTTCTGCTGCCTGTCATGAATCATGATGCCTGACAAGTATGGATAAAAGGCTTCGTCCCATTGCACACGAGCAGATAGTGTTTTGGGTTTTTTATCCACAAGGGAACTATGTAGTTACACTTCTGTGGCTGTGATCTCTTCCAGTCAGATAGAGGCAGCTGTAAGAAAAATATTCCATTTATAAAAAACCTATGATGCCCATAATTCCTGGGTTCTCCTATTGGATTTCTTTCATTACAAATGACTAGTAATTCCTACCTGGAATTCAGTTTAAGTTCTGTATGTGAAGCAATGATTAGATAGATTAATGTTTACTGGTTTGGTACTTAGGAAGTGTTTTAAAACTGACTCTGCTGAGGTTATAGTAGCAGTTTTGCTTTGGAAATAAGTTTCCAATGGCTAAATTAAGCTTCTTGTCAATAAAAGAAAAAAATACACACTTCTGTTAAATTATTAACTTTTAGCATCAGGAAGTCATACATACTAAAACTGTGCACTACTTCGCAGCAAGAAAAAAAAATGAACATTTCTTCAAGGGAATCTTTAATCTATGTAATGAATTTTTCCTCTAAACATTACACTCATTCAAGGCAGCTTTCAACATCTACATTATCTCAAATTTTTAACCACTATTGTTAGTTTTTGAAGACAACACTGCAATCTAAACCAGACGTAGTAACATGTTGCCTTGTGATTGAAAGAGCTAGATTATTGCCAGATTATTGCCTTTAAAAATCATACCCTCCAAACCTGTATTTTATTTCCTTTGAAGACAGACATTTGCTGGAGTGTCTCTGTCACATGATCAGCTGTTTTCATGGGAGGTTGCCTTTTTAAATATCTGGAGAGTCACTGAGTTATTCTCTTCAGAAAACTTGCACTTCCTATGGCTGAGGAAGGCATCAAGTGATATCAGAGGTCATGCTTCAACTTTTGCTGCTAAATTTTAATTCTGTCATCATGGCTTCATATGTTATTCTGTTGTTTGATTTCTCTGCCACAGATCTTCTCCATTCCTCAATAGTCATCAGATTTCTCCAGTTTGTTGTTTCCTACTTATGCTCTTTAGGTTGGGTTGTGTCATATGTTACCATGTTTCCCAGTTGAATGTCATTCTGCTCACTCACTTGACTTTCTTAGTTGCATAAGAAAGGCCACATATGCTCCTTTTACTTTTATTTTTTTTAATCTATTTTTATTTATGAAGTTTAATTTACTCAGATAAAGTCTAGAGGATGACCAAAGAGGTCTTGGTACTATAAAGCACAGACCAGTTCAAAATCAAAGCATTGCTCTTAGTTTTGTATTCTATTTTTCCTGGATACTCTAAAATTTTTGCAATTATTTCTGATGAGTTACATATTCCATTTACTGGATATGTATACAGGCCTTGCAACTCATCTTTATTTTGTGTACGTGGAAATTATTTGGGTGGTTTTGATAGTGATATAGTTTCAATAACAACTTTCAATAACATTTGCAGTTTATCCTTGATATGAAGGAGAATAAGAGATTAATAAACAGTAAGGCCTAAAGTCAGCATCATTAAAATAAATAGCCATTGTTTTCCATTTTGAGGTGTATTTCACAGGATGGATATGAAAATATAACTCAGCTGGGCTCACCGAGCAAACCTCCATTTTTCCTGGCTGTCATACCATGTGAGACAGTATAAGCATTTCTTGTTATATATGTGAAGATAATAAAATTTTGCAGGTGATGTAGAGTGCATTTCACCAATAAATGGTAATGATACAGAAAAGAATGTTCTTAACGAAAAAATGCACATGTAGAGTAATGTATGTTATTTTTCTAATAGAAGCACAGCCTTTCAAAACAATAAAGTGTGTGGTCTCTGAAATCCATCCTAGAGAAAACTGTGCATAGCCATAGCCAAAGTATGTCAATCAATTCCTTGCTGGCTTTTTTTTGAAAAGGAAATAAAATAGTAAGTACACAGAATGTGGAACAAATTACTGGAAGCATGGAGATAAATCAATTATTCACCATTTATCACAAAATAAAATAGCTCAACAATTCATAAATACAAGGTATGCTAAATTCCTAAACTATGACTATAACACGTGGGTTTATTTCTGGTTTTATTACATTTTGCTTCTAATAGAAACTTTTGAAAGAGAGGGGGTATTTTTATGTGGAAAATTTACTAGGCGAAAAATTTCCATTCCATTATTGGTGATTTCATGTGCCTGAGATTTCATTCTTCCATAAAATTCCTCTGGGATAATGGAAATTTTTCACATTGAATCATATCAATGTTTGAAAAGCCACTTCTTTGTGAAATGTCATGCACTGCAGTTCCGATCAAACATTTAAGAGGAATTGCGGCCACATTTTAAATTTGCCTCTTCAAGGAACATATCATAAAAGTAAAGGAAAGATCATTATCTAGACCAGCTGGCTGTTGAAATGCTCCTATGTATTTCTAATTTGCTACAGGACTGAAAAAAAATAAAAATAATTATTTCTTAAAGAAAGGAAACAGTGTTCCTGATACTCCAAAAGAGCCATAATGTATTACATATTTGTGAAGGGAGTGAGATGATTTCACAGAGCCTTGTCTGCTGATACATCATCTGCCACACTGCGAGCTGCTGATAAATTCCTTGGGTTGGAGAAAGATATGGATGTACTGTGATTCAGTTGAGAAAGAGGAAATGGAGCCTTAGAATTTAATTTCTAAGGATTTTACTTTTCAGCTATAAGTCTTGAAAGAGCTGATTCCTTACTCGTTTCTGAGATGAGAATTTTTGCTTTGGATTGTATGGGAGAGGGATACTGCAATTCCTAAAGCAATGTCCTCATTCTACATTGTTCACTTTTCTTATGGATGAAAGGGCCAGAATACCATGAAAGGATCCTAAAATCCCTCTTTCTGGATTAGAATAATAGAATCATCTAGGTTGGAAAAGACCCTTGGGATCATCGAGTCTAACCATCTACCCTATTCTACAAAGTTCTTCCCTATACCACATCCCCCAACACCACATCTAAACGACTCTTAAACTCACCCAAGGATAGTGACTCAACCACCTCCCTGGGCAGCCTATTCCAGTGTCTGACCACTCTTTCTGCGAAGAATTTCTTCCTAATGTCCAGTCTAAACCTACCCTGTTGCAGCTTGAATCCATTCCCTCCTGTTCTATCGCTAATTGCTTGTGAGAAGAGACCAGCACCAACCTCTTGACAATGTCCTTTCAAGTAGCTGTAGAGAGCGATGAGGTCACCCCTCAGTCTCCTTTTCCTCAAACTAAACAGTCCCAGCTCCCTCAATTGTTCT
Organism: Limosa lapponica baueri; assembly: GCA_002844005.1. Lineage (NCBI taxonomy): Eukaryota > Metazoa > Chordata > Aves > Charadriiformes > Scolopacidae > Limosa > Limosa lapponica. The sequence continues at coordinate 141,220 of KZ505870.1, read as the reverse complement.
TCCTATGATTTATTCTCCAGGCCTTTCACCAGCTTCATTGCCCTCCTCTGCACCCGCTCCGGCACCTTGATATCTCTCTTGGACTGAGGTGCCCAAAACTGGACACAATACTCCAGGTGTGGTCTCACCAGTGCTGAGTACAGGGGGACAATTGCCTCCCTACTTCTGCTGGTCACACTATTTCTTATACAAGCCAGGATGCCATTGGTTTTCTTGGCCACCTGGGCACACTGATGGCTCATACTCAGCCGCTTGTCAATTAGAACCCCCAAGTCCTTTTCTGCCAGGCAGCTTTCCAGCCACACTTCCCCAAGCCTGTACCGATGCATGGGGTTGTTGTGGCCCAAGTGCAGGACCTG
>KZ505870.1:96361-140732 GCA_002844005.1 Limosa lapponica baueri | reverse complement strand
TGGTGTCATCTGCGAACTTACTGATGATACACTCTATGCCATTATCAAGATCGTCAATGAAGATGTTAAACAGAAATGGTCCCAACACTGAGCCCTGGGGAACACCATTTGTGACCAGCCGCCAGCTGGATTTAACTCCATTGAGCACCACTCTTTGGGACCATCCAGACAGCCAGCGCTTGATCCAGCACATCATATGCTTGCCCAGGCCATGTGCAGCTAGTTTTTCCACTAGAATTCTATGGGGAACAGTGTCGAATGCCTTTTGAAAGTCCAGGTAGATAATACCCACAGCCTTTCCCTCATCCAAAAATTGGGTCATCTTGTCATAGAAGGAGATTAGGTTCGTCTGGCAGGACCTGCCTTTCATAAACCCATGCTGACTAGGCCTAATCCCCTGGTTGCCCATTATATGATTTGTGATGGCACTCAAGATGGCCTGCTCCATGACCTCCCCTGGTATTGAGGTCAGGCTGACAGGTCTATAGTTTCCTGGATCCTCCTTTTTGCCTTTCTTGTAGATGGGTGTTACATTTGCCACCCTTCAGTCCATTGGGACCTCCCCTGTTAGCCATGACTTCATGTAAATAATGGAAAGTGATTTGGCAAGCACTTCTGCCAACTCTTTCAGCACTCTTGGGTGTAGCCCATCCGGTCCCATAGACTTGTGTGCATCCAAACGGCGTAGCAGGTCACTGATCTCTTCCTCTTTAATTGTGATGCCCTCATTCTGCTTCCCCTCCCTGTCTCCTAGCTCATGAGGCTGGGTGTCCAGGGAACAGCTAGTTCCACTGCTAAAGACTGAGGCAAAGTAGACGTTGAGCACCTCAGCCTTTTCCTCGTCCTTGGTGACTATGTTTCCCTCTGCATCCGATAAAGGAGGGAGATTTTCCCCAATCCTCCTTTTATTGTTAATGAATTTATAGAAACATTTTTTATTATCCGTAACAGCTTGAGATTGAGCTCTAGCTGGGCTTTGGCTCTCCTAATTTTCTCCCTGCATACCTTCACTAGCTCCTTATAGTCTTCGTGAGAGGCCTGTCCCCTCTTCCAAAAGTTGTAGACTCTCCTTTTGTTTCTGAGATCCAGCAAAAGTTTCTATGTAGCCAGGCTGGTCTCCTTCCTCGCCTACTTGTTTTTCGGCACATGGGGACAGTCTGCTCCTGTGCTTTTAAGACTTTTTTCCTGAAGTATGTCCATCATTCCTGAACTCCTATATCCTTCATGGCAGCCTCCCATTGTAAAGGAGCTCCTTGTGGCAGCCAGGTTCTAATGAAAAGGGCTTCCTCAGTCAGGCAGAGAACAGAAAGGTCCCTGCTGCCTTTGCTAGGCAGCACTAGATCACGGTATGTATAGTTTGTTAGAACAGAGACATGCTCCTAGGGCTATTGTAGATATGCTGAGGACCTCTCCATTTCCTGGACAAGCAGAAACATGGCTGAAAGCTGTCCTCCTGGCTGCATCCTCCCTTGGCTGCATGCTCTGTGCTGCACCTCTACAGGACATGGTTGCAAAGCTCAATTCAGTGATCTGTGGCAACAGGCAGCTTTAAGTGACTACAAGAATTCAACAATTTTGCATGCACATAAACACCTCTGCTTGAAGTGCAGGAGGTAGGATGCAGTCAGTGACGAATTATTGGAGCAAACAGTACGCATAAATTGCTAACATGGGAAACTCCAAATGCTGCATGAATCAGTCCTTTAGAGCAAATAGCTCTTCCTGCAATCTCAACTCCTTGTGTTGTAGTTCATGCTCTAAATAACTTTGAGCTAGTCAGATGAAGGAACACCAAGTTTGTATGGAATGAAGTTTCTCTGGCTTTGCTGAATCACATTAATTCCTCTAGTTCCTCAATTTCGTCACTTAATTTGGGATTTAACCAATACGTGTAAAGTATCATGGCTCAAAAGTAAAGCAGCATTTTAAAGCAATCACTCTGGCTATTAAGGATTCCAAGTGATGAAAGAATAGGAAAAAAGCTAAGTAATACAGATTAGAGATTTTCTGAAGTCTTTTTGAATTGGCTGGACTGCATCTCCAAAAAATAGATGGGTTGAACAGTGTGGCAGACATATTTTCTTCACAGATTTTAAGGCTTTCCTGAAATTGTAGCCTCTAGAATTACTAGATTGGCTGGTGTCAGAATTGATTTTTCAGTGCTCAACTGAAGTTGGAGGTAGAATGTAAGTGAACAATAGGCAATGACATGCAAGTGGACAGCTTTGCAACTCTTATGCTACACATTTTGCTACTCCTTGGGGGTGAAGAAAAGACAACAAAACCAGTCAGAGAAGTATAAGAATGAAATTTGCCCATGTGAAAAGAAAACAATAGTTGGACACAAAAGCAAGAAATAAATTTTGAAGGGAAGGAATGAACTTATTTCTCAAAGGAGCCCCATGATTTATGATCAAGTTAGCACATGTCAAATAATGGAGCTGTAAAGGGGGCAGGTGGTTGTCAAATCCAGAAACTGTATTTGCATTTGCACTGAATTTTCCAGTGAGTGAGTCATTACAGTTTTTCAGAAGCTGTGATGCCAGGCAGAGCTTCATGTGGAAATAAGACTTTGTTAAAAATATACTTGTTAAGCATTTCCTCTTTACATCTGATGCATGCTTCAGTGGATGTCATAATATTTAAATGGTTGCTTACTGTTGAGAGTGTGTAAAATGCACAGTTTGGGAATGTACTTAGTCACTTGTGCAGAACTGTGAAGTCAAGGGCAAAGGCAAGAACGAGTTTCCAGGCTGAAGACTAAACTGCTGGATGAAAAACAATAAGGATGGTGTTGGATACAGACTCACAGCACTGCTCATACATCTTAAACAGATCTTTGTCAGGCACAAGATCACACAGTCCCCACAGTAATAATAAAGCAGCATGCCTTCTGTTTTTTACACACTTCTCCCTTTGAAGAATTGTATTTAGGAGCCAAGTCTTCTGACAGATTTGACAAATTTTTATTACTGTGTGTCCAGCACAAACAGTTCTTCTCAATATACTTAGAGAAGAGCAAAAAATCTTTTAAAAAACACAGAAGTGCTTTCAGCGCCAGTCAAGTGAGATTAGACAGTTCAGTGCGGCTGCATGGCTGCAGTCATTAATTGAGAGCCAAGGGAGTTCTATTCTACAGAGAGCAGAGTATTTTACAGCATATCTCAGATAAAACATCTTCTGGTCAGTATTAACTCCCAAGCCTTGTTAAACAGAATAATTGAAAGAAAAATGTCACATAATTTTGCTCCTAAATAATTGATGGTGGCTGAGCACTAGACAAAAGGCCTGATTCTCCCTCCTCTCTCTAAGGCTCTCCAGGCTACGTCTGCAGAAACCTGCCTGCAGTGAGTGGAATTTATGGGGGTGTAAAAATATTGTAGCTGATAAGAGAAACAGGCTGGGTACATGCCTGCACAGCTTTTGTTTACTACAGTATTTCTATTCTATTGAATTATCATACCTCTGCTTTCTTTTGCTGAATACACAGATGTGTTCAAGAAAGTAGGGGAAAATACCTTTAAAAATGCAAATAAAAGACATAACTGACAACTTTGTAGCAAACACTGCCGGCATGTCTATTGTGCTTAAAGCAGCTTAAGACCTAAAGAAATCTAGGATTAACTTTTCTGTTGAGTATCATTTAAAAAAAAAAAAAGAGAGAAAAAGAGCACAAAATCAGGTTACAAGCTAAGAACACTTAAAAGAGAAAAAAAGAAATATATTTTTCTTGTATGAAAAGACAGATGGACTTTAGAAAGAGAGATTATAAATAGTTCTTTTTTCACATAGGAATTTTGAAAGCAATTCATTTACTGACTTAGGAATCATTTCCTCTAATGCTAGGGTGACCTTCCTAACTTTTTGGGTTCACAAAGGACCTTATTCACAGCATGCAATTCATACATAGCTATGAAATTTTGCATAATGCAAGTGACACTTCTTGATCCATTTTCCTCTTCTTTCTTTCTTGTGAATTGCAGCTGTTACATCTGTAGCAGTTTCCATAGTAACACTCAATTTTGGACTTTACTAAAGGGTGGGAATGAGTAGCTTGAGAATGACTGACCAGGAAATAGGTTTAAAATGAACAATTATAAAACATTTAGAGGCTACTAGGAAAAAAACCCCCACCACTGAAAAACCTTAAACCCTTTCCAGCACCTTATAGTGTTAACCCAGCCTCGCGAAACCACCCCAAAGAGCAGTTCTGAACACATAAATCATTAACACTGTGACCTGAGATTTGGCAGCTTGATGAGACAGTGGTTTCTACTGTGAAGATTATGGTAGTGTAGCTAGGTACTAAATTTTAACACTAAAGGGTCCTGTCTTTTCTGCAGTCTTTCCTCTTTCTCTCAGGAGGTGAGCTTGCCCCAGCAGTGTCTGTGATAGACTTGCATGGGAGAGCACTGAGGTGACCTGGGCAGGTGTTGGGGTAATTTCAGTGCACTAAGATTTAATAGTGGTCATAGTGATCACATGGTAGGTACACAGAAAAAAAGTTTGCAAATTTAATAGGTGCTTTTTTCACATCTCCTCAAAGTCAACTTTAGGGACCAGCATCCCAGTCTCAAACACCACTGTCTTAAAGGGGTGATTATGTGCATTTGGCTAAAGCTGAAAAGAAGAATGGCAGTGCTATGAATTGATAGAGACCTGAAGAGCCTGGAATATGGTTTCAGAGAGTCTACCATGACTGCTGCACAAGCCCTCCCTGTGGAGTGAATACTCACTAGAAATAACTGTTGCAAATAACTTCAAAAGGAAAGACGACAGAGGAGAGGACAGAGATTTGGTGGCTTAGTGGCTAAAACTCTGAACCTTTCACCTCTCGAGCTGTGCTGAATGCCCAGCTTCAATTTCTCAGAAAAAGTACTTTCTACTTCAAAATGGAAAGAACTTACCATACATAATTGGAAGTGATTTAGGATACGGAACTAGAGTAGTTGTTTTATGGGGTCATCACCTTTTAACCTGCACATTTTGTCATGGTGCATTTGACAGCTGGTGACATTTAGTCCACAGAATAATTTGTCTTGACATGTTTTTGTTTTGCTCTGGGTTTGGTTTTGTAGCAGTGGCACATAGATACTTTTTGTGATAAGTGTTTAGATGCCCTAAATTTAATTATTAGAAGGTTGACTATCTAGCAAATCTTTACATAAATGGAATCTCATTTATTGTAGCAGATAAATTGCAATTCAAGTGCATATCTAAAATCAGCATTACAAAGGCATGATTGAATTTCCATGGAAAGAAATTCTCAAGCAGACTAAACAGAGAAGCAGATTGGGTGCTCTAACTAGTGCCTGCCAGGTAGGGATGGACCTTGTGATGGTTCCAGGTCATCCATAAGTCTTAATTTCATGCAATCACTATAGATACCTGTTAGAAGATTGAAGCAAATCATGTGATTGAGCATAGAAAATAACATTTATTTCCCGTTATCATCCTTTGCATTATGCAATTGTTGTTGTATAAGATGACTTGGCCCTGTCTCCGGTTGTGCAATTCTGTTAGAGCTGAGTTCCTGTGTAAGAGATGAAGACACTTGGAAGCTCGTGTAATCTACATCTGCAATGTGTGTGAACAATGGCTATAGTTCAGTTGTTAACAAAGTTTATGCTTGAGTTTTCACCAGAACAGACATACTGTTATATGAATAATGACGAATGTATTTATGCATACGTACTTATATATATACATTTGTAAATAAAAGCTAGGGCTTAACTGTTTGAAAGAGATTTCAGCTTATTCTGATATGACTTTGCTAACCTTCTTCAGAAATACTATGACGAGAAAAAGAAAAACATCTTAAGAAACAATTGAGTAGAAGTTTAGCCCTATGAATCATGAAAGCTTAGGGAGAGTGGGAGAAGGGAAAAAAAACTCAGAAAAAAAGTGAAGTACAACAAGATGACTGGTGAAAAAGAGTTAAGTGCTTCACTTCATGCAGCTTGGCAAATGTAAGAACACAAATCATTGCAAAGGAAAAAACATGCTTGGAAATCTCTGGAGACTGACTTCACATGGCTAATTTACAACCACATGCCGCATCTGTCACTTTTACAAATCAATGAGAGTGCCTACCCTTTAATAGCACAGGGTCACTGGTAAAGGTTGCTAGTGTCGGCCATACAGACGAGACCTTTCAGGATGTCAGAAAAGAACCTCGGTGACGCACATTAACACCCACACGCTCCTTTATGTCACTTCCAATTTACTTTATCTTAAATTGTCAGCTAGCAGAGCTCACTCTCATATTAATAAGTAGAGGTTTGCATCCAAGCCAGGAAAAATAAACCCTGCTGATAGCTCCATGAGGCAGCTGGCTTGCTCTAAGGAAAGCCAAAAGGGAAAGATTGAGCTCTTAGTCCTTCTTAGTAGAGTCTGCAACATTAAGGAAAGGAAAAAGATGATATGACTTACAGATGGCCCATGTGTAGTGTACAGAGAAAATTTTGTATTTTTTATTTTCTTTAGATCTATTGAATAAGAGAGTGATTCAGTTCTTTTACAGTACTGGACTACAAAAAAATACATTAAGGCCACATATGAATACAAAATGTTCCCATGAACTGGAACAAGTTTCCCCAGCCCTGAGTTTATATTTCTCTGTGGTATTACTAGGTATGTAATCCTCTTTCTTACTCTTTTTCCATTCTTATTGGAGAGACTTGATAGGTTTGATTCATTTTTCGAATTCAGCTGGTGGAAGCCGAGCTGTGGGACTTGGTGCTGGAAATGTTATTTGGGTAAATCAACAGTGCCAAATGCGTCTCAGCTTAACTAGCAGGCAGTCCCCCAAAGCACATATCTATCCCTGCTCTTTAATAGCACAGGGAAGGATGCAGAGCTAAATACTTCAGAGAAGTGCTGATGCAGTCAGTCCCACAAGTGTACTTTGCCAGGATTACTCCTGTGGGATCACAGCTCTCCATTGGGGGAAATAGCAGAGGCCTCACAGTGCTCCCCATGGTAATTGAGGCTTCTTTCTTTCTTGTATCTAAGCAGGTGAATAAAACCCTAGATTTTCTTTCCAGCTTCCCACCTAAAGAACATTTCTATACAATTTTGACTGAATCTGCACACAAGAACCTTGCTGTTGCAGGCAACACTTGACCATGTTCGTTGGAAAGCTTAGAAGTGAATGTATTCCTGTTTGGATGATTGTTAAATCTGCTCCTTGATAATTTCATTGGAACCATTCTCTATTTGTAATTTTATTGACTGCAGCTGTATCCCTTCGGTCATATTATTTTCAAGAAAAAGGATCCTGGAACATTTTTTTCTTTTGTATGCCATCCATTTCATGCCTCCGATGTTGTTGGCAAGATTTATCACCTACTTAATTGTTTTCTTTTCCTCGTTATTTAGTAATATGTAAAATGCATAGATCTCAGTAGCAATCTTGTAGCATCCTCCCCTTTGATAAAAACGATGATTTCTTTCTATATTTTATTTCCTGTTTTTAATACATTGTTGTTTCTTGGCCTTGTCTTCTACCTTGTCACACCTTTGGAACTAGCCTTTGACAGGAGAAAGGCTGAAAGATTTTCTGAAAGTTCAACTACATGGTGTCAGCTAGCTCACACTTACCCACATGTACTAGGTGATTGCTTCAGACAAACCTAGTGGCTATGCTAACTGTGACTTCCAGCTACAAAAAGACTGTTGATTATTTCCTACTGTGCCACACTGATCCCAGTGATCATTAATTCAATTCTTTTTTTTTTTTTTCATCTTTCTGGAAATGAATTTTAATGGCCTGAAGTTTGACTTTCAAGCATGACATTTCCAGAATTACCCTTGAAGCACCGTTAAGGATTGATGTCACATTTGTCATTTTCCTTTCCTCTAAAAGGTAAGTTAAATATGTCTGCGTCATCAGCAGTCACACTTTTGGGTTGCAGAATAGATATACGCTAAATAGCAATCAATTTAGCAACTGGATGTGTGTCAGAATGGCAAAAGGGTTGAACTAGCTGCATTCTGTGAAATGTTGAGAGAGGACTAAGTGCACCTTTACAGAGAAAGTTGTAACCTTTATGTAAACACTTAAGCTTCTAGTAAGAACTAGCTCTATTCATGTACTTTTGCTGAGATGACTGAGTTTTGCCTAGGAAATAATAACTGACCTAGCTGTCAATAATCTAAGCTATATGCATTTCACAGAAGGTAATCTGCGAGTGGTGGCAGACAAGTGGAGAAAGTGGGTTATAACTACATCTGGCAGAGATGTCCCAAAATAAGGATGTTACAGAAGTGATTTGTAAGTTGCAGTGAAAGTTTTGCCCCTGGATTTGCCTCTTTAGGCTAAAGTTTACTAGGCTGGCGTAGTCACACTTCTTGATGTCATAGCAGAACATAAAAAAAAAAACATGCAGAATTATTGTTGCTGTTGTTAACAACAAAACACAATATAGCTCTTCTCCTGCAGTGAGGCAATGGTTTTCTCTGTTGGAGTGATTTGCAAAGTATACAATGTGGTATTAATGAAAAAATATACAGCTATGAAGGACATCTCTGGAATTTTACTTTTTGAAACCAAATGTAGGTCTTGAAGCAGTCATTCTGCTCTCAGGCTCCAATAGTATCTGCCACATTCACACTGTGGCTTAACAGACACAGGCTACAGATGAAGGTAGAGGCTGCTGCTGTTTAGGATAGATTTCTGGGCTTCTTTATAGTATGCCATTAAGTCATCAAAAGTTAAAAAAATTGGCCCTTCAGCAAACCTTTCCTTGGGATTTGCAGACCAGACTGACTGTGTGGTGATCACTGTAATTAAAAATTCTTGCTTTTCTAATGAGTACTTTGTCGTGAATGAGTACACTGTACAGTGGATGCTGCACTGATGCTGGGCATTTTGGTCATGTTTTCTTTTAAACTCTGAGGAGTTTTCAACTTAATACAACCACACAGGACAAACAGGGAGATGAAGATACAACACATAGATGCAATAGGAAAGGCACAGTTCCTGTTGTCCTGTAAAGGTAGAGAGTAGTGTTTGATCAGTCTCTGGTGCTGTTTGGTTTCATGTCTTACCAATGCTTTCCAGAATGACAGAGACATACATGAACTCTTCAAGAAGTACAGCTGGATACATCTGCTTGCCAGCTTTAGTGACCTAAATTCAGCTTAAACTCAGTTGCTCTCAGTATATTGTTGTCACTTGTTTAGGCCAAGTCGACAGTTTTAATCATGCCTTACTGGCTTTGGTTCAAGTAAGTCTACAAAAATGTTCTACTTGGTCGTGGTTAATGTGCAGAAACTGTTCCTGATTTGTTCTTTTCTTGCACTTCTAGTAATTAAAATATGTTTGGGATAAAGCATTGTTAAAAATAGTTTATCTCACAAGAAATCAGCACATCGGATGAAATCACACTTAACCGTGCTCTCACTGAGGAAATAAACACTGGAGGTACGGTAAAGGCAATCAATGCAGTTCAGAAGTATATAGTACCATTTTTAGCTCTTGCACTGTCTTTATTCAGAAGATGCTGTGCACAGGAGACATCCTAATATACCATATTGAGATCCATTAATTTCTTCAATTGTAAAAGGAATATAAGGCTCTCAAACCACAGAAAACAGCTGTTGAGGCATGTAGAAATTTTGTTAAAAAAACCCCTGGTCTTAACATTGCAAACTCTCCTGGTTTCGCTTGTTCCCTCAGCACTTCAAAGAGTAACAATGTTCCAAATACCTAGTATGCTAAAGTTGCTTTCTTGTGCTGAATAACCCCTTTAGAGCTAAATACACCACCGGAAATGTAAGCTAAGATAAACAAGAAAGCAAACTGCCCTTTAGGTTACACTGTCCGTAAAAAAAATAAATATTCTAAAAAATTGACTGTTCAGACACAGACTGCTTTGGGTTAACAGTAAAAACATCAGAATTACCAGAGTTCTGGTTTATATATTTTCATCAAAGAATTATATATTTTTTAATTTAGGTGCCTAAGAAAAATGGGCATTGTCTGTATTTCTCAGTTCTCTTGCCTGGAGAGAGTTGTACTTTATTGTTTTAGACCCAGTTCTTGCTATTCTATCTTTTTTCTTAATTCAAAGCGCTCCAAGGGGTTTTTTTTATTTCCTTTTCCTTCCTTTTAAAGTTTTTGATGTTCTCTGGAGAATATAGGCGGGTGAATAATATCAAATTTTATCTGTGCATCACCCCTGCTCAGCATGATCCCACAGAAGAAAATGGAAAGAATAATCGACACTGGTCAAGGAGCTAAAGGCTGAACTTGATCCATAATTAAACAATACTTTCGCATGGCTGAGTGAAGAGCAAGCTGATATCACTGCTCTCTGATGTTCTTTTATAAGACTCATCTCCATTTGAAAGCTTACTTTAAAAGTGGGTTTTTCCCTGCTAGCATTTTCAGCAAAATTTTAGATTATGCTCTAGATATTGAAATTAATTTTTTCTTTTATATATACTCTGATACCTTTTCATTTGTTGATGTCAAATGCTATGGAATATAAGTGAGAATGCACTGAGCTTCAAAGATATCCTGGCACTAATAATGCAAGAATCGGTCATCCTTTTCCTGCACGCCTAGGACGCAGGAGGAGCAATTTCCCTCAAGGGATCTGCACTTCTCAGTTGTTCGGGGTGTTGTGGAAAAGAAAAGGTACAATGTGGCAGAAAAGATGCTACCCAGAAACAATATACTCTTCAAGCATCCTTGGGACACTGCCAAGACTCTTGGAACAGTGTATTAGAACAAAATAAATTCAAAGCCAAAACCAAAACCTAAACCTGAGAAATATATGCATCTACTCCTGTTACATGTGCTCAAGAAGATAGCTTTGACTTCTTGAACAGATTTCTAGTGTCTTCTGGCAGTGAAATCAGTTCTGGACACTGCCGTTGTCATCCCCAACTTTTGTTTTTTTCATTTTGGATGCAAATCAGAAATCATAGGCCTAGTGTAAGCCCCAGAGGATCTCTCTTTGACTACAGTTGTTCTCAACACCCACTTTTGAGGTGGGGTTCCCACTGTAGACATTACTCAAGAAGTTACGATCTTTCATGATTTTTTTACTTAAACACTGCTATAGTCTTGTGCCTAGCCAAGGCCTGATAAACTAGATGACATTAGGCATAACCAGAAAAAGTGTGTCAGCTCCCCTTAGATTAAACAGATATTAAATAATGGTTTTTTCTGAGCTAACTAGTTGGCAAACCAAAATACTTAAATGTTGGTGTTCTTGTAGTAGCTCTAACCTCGCGGCTAGAAAAACATTGCAAAAATTCAGCTTCACACCAGGATTCTGCATTGAGCGTTGTAATTTGGACAAGGCCTTCAGCCTTCCTCTGTGTCCTGAATTTTCTGAAATTGTCCCAGTTTGCAATATATTTATCTGTCCACTATCCACTTTGCTACGTATCTTCTCTCCATTTGGATTGCACTTCTTGAAAAGCATCCACCTGTAAGTGGGTATATGTAGCAGGGGGAGAATGATTAAAAAGCATAACTGGTCTTGTTCATTCTGTGTTTATAAAGAACAATAAGGGCATCTTCTGCCTGCTAATCCTGGTGGTACAGGCCACCTGTCCATTTGCTTACAAGTACTGCTCAAGATTTATTCTGAGTGAATAAGAACTTATGCCCGTATAAATCTGGGCGATACTTTTTATCTTGGCAACAAAAGCCTTTACCAATCACTTACAAAACAGATCTAGGATGTGTTATTGTGTACCACATAGCCACAAAACCAACATCTTTGCCATATTAACTTCTGTTATGTTATTATACACTATTTTGAAAAAAATTATTGCAGGGAAATGGTGCAACAATTTATTTTTTAAAAATAGCACAGTAATTCTGTAATTATTACTTTTCTTTGCAATTATTCCTAAAATATATTTGGAGCTATGGAGCCTCAATTTATATCAGTGGGGAAAAAATTAATCAAGAAAAGTTCTGGGCATGAACTAAACACTTCTTTTGCTTTTTAACTTCCACCATATTGAATTCTTCTGATGTATTATAATATTTTCATTCCTGCTTTTCTTTTTTAAGAAAATTAAAAATTTTTTTCTTTTAAAAAATGTGTTTAAGTAAGTTTGTTGACTTTGGTCTGCCTTTCAGGTGATTCTTGGATGTCATGTACATAGGACTGCATATTACTAAAGAAGATAAGCTTCAGTGTATGCATAATTTCCTGGGCCTGGAAATAATGGTACTAACCGGTGGTAGTAACTGTGCTGTTACTGCAATGCTTATTTAAAAGCATCCTTTGGTTAAAATCTTACTGAGTGTCCTAGTAATACTGCACAAAACCTGGACCCATCTTTTTTTCCCAAGCCAAACTCTGTCATATGTTCTTCAACACAGGTATACAACAGAGGTGTTCATGCATACCAAAGCAATGGTCTTTTTTGATTCTGTGATGTAGAAAACATGAAAAGAAATTTTGGCCTCTGGGATTATTTGTTTTCCTTTCTAGAGAAGAAAAGGAGAGAAAAGAGTATTATGAAAGCAGCTACTCAGAATTGATCAGAACTTAAGCATGAAAGCAAAAGAATAAGAGGAAAATAAATAATTACAATCAGGTAGAAATGAAAAGACTTACAGAAATCCTATGTTTGTGTATTGAGGTAGCATTCCTTTGGAGGTCCAGTGAGTATTTTCTGATAATCATGAATACATAAGTAGCTTTAGCTGTAAAAAAATATATCTGCTACAGTTGTACATACTTTACCTGCATTGACATAATAATTAGTTATTGTGTTAGTCATAAGACATTAAAGACTAAAAAACTTATGAAGGTTATTGTCATTTTAAGACAAAGCATTTACAAGACAAAGGGTGCAAAGTAGTAGGCACTGAATTTAGTGTAATGGCTAAGACACAGCACCTACTCTGAAGAGCTCCTATATCTGCAATGTGAAGATATAACAAGATCTTAACAATGTGGAATATAGCCTTGAGAGCAAGGCTGTAAAATGCTGTGATTAGACAAAGAAATAACAGGGCAGAAAACAAGATAATTGACCATAGAGAAGATAGGAAAGAAGAGAAAGCAAGATTAAATGCTCACAAGGAACTTATTTCTAGAAGATACGGTCAGAAATTATTGCCCCCTATTTTGTTTAGAAGAAGCTTAGAAACAGCCAATAAGTGTAAAGTAGGAGCTGTGAAAGCATATGATGTGGATTTAAACCACGTTTTTGATCAAAAAGATTCAAAGAGTTGATGGTGGGAGGCAGAAAGAAGGCAGAGGGACGGAAAGACTCAGGTTTTTTTATTTGCTTAAAGGATGAAGTGATCTTAATTAAATAATCTCCCTTGATTTGTGTTGAGTAGTAATGACGTTTTCTTCCCCTGGCACTGAAATGTGTTTTACAGTTTCAGCAGCGCTCTGTGTTTAAATCCTATTATTGCCTACCAGAATAAACAAGCAGTTTAACATGATTATTTGGGATGTTCCACTTATTTAAAGCTGGATTTGTTACTACATCTATCAATAGGTTCAGCATTTTCTTGGACCATAAGATAGAATGTGAGCATCTGTTTGCCTTTCTCTAATGCTTAGGGTGCTGCTTGGTAAATTATGCTGTGTTTGGGGAGAGACTTATTCAGAGTATTTTTTGAAGGCCTGTTTCTAAATACACTATTCTTGAGAGTTGTGACTTTTGAAAAATGGTGGATAGTGAGCATAACACAACAAATAATCTTGAACAGATATTTAAGAGGCAGGAATAAAGCATGCGTGTATTTGCAAGAGTTCCTCTGAAGCAAAGAGTAAAAACTCAAGCATATGCTGCCTCTGCTGTCCTTTAGTTTATAAGGGTGACAGAGTGACCACACTTTTGTTTCAAGATGCATGCTTAAAAGTAGCATACAGGGTTCACAAGTCCCATTGAACAAAATGCAGGAGTTTTTTTTGGAGTAGAATGGTAATAGGTGAGGCTGCCTGATGCTGGGTACCAGACTTCAAGCATCCTGGCCGTATCGCCTGTGCCAAGCTGCAACTAAACAAACCCTTGGGAAAGCTGAAGTATTCCCATTTCAAGGTGTTTGGAGAGGCTGAATGGATATTTCTTCTATTTAAAGCAGGTAATGATGTTATAACCAGTCATCAGACAATCTTTTTAATTTGACTACTGCTGCTAATTAGATCCTGTAGCAATGCCCTTTTCGTCCTATGGATGGAGCTGTGAGTGTGTGATCACTTCCGGACATGATCAGCTCAACCCTGTTGCAAGTTTGATGGTTTGTTTTGTGAAGTTCCATCAAGCACCCTTGGGAGGGGAAAATCTGTGCCCTGTTCCAGAGGGCCAGATAAGGGTCAGGGGAAGGGAGCAGCCTCCCACTGGCAGGGCTCTCTGGGGCGAGCATGGTCATGGTCCTGCACGTTTCCAGCTTACCCAGCGGCTTCTCCCCTCCTCTTCAGTGCCAGCACAGGTCCAGAATGTTCATGAAGCAGGTAGATGGCTAAAAAAACCCCTGATAACTATTTTAAAAATGTCATTTCCTCCAAATAGTACCACATTTCTTGAAAGCGGTACTCCAAAACTCATGCAGGTGCCGCAGTCTCCATTGATTTTCTTAATATGTATACATCTCCAGTGAACTTTTTTACTCATTAGGACCCATTAGCTAGTTTATGGCATGATATCATAATCATTAGAGAGTTACTCATTGCTAATTGAACATTTAAGACTTCTGCAATTCATATGGAGTAAGTTTGTCTAACGTATGAGGACTCTATCGATAATTTTCCTTATTTGTTAATTTTTTAGAACTTGTTGTAATTCAAGCTCATTCTCTGTTAATGCAAATGCTGTATCATAGCTATTTGCTTTTGAAACAAGATATTTTGTGCAATTTTGAGATAGGAGGAGGTGTATTAAATTTTTGCTAGAGGGTTTAAGCTGGGTACTGCTGCTATTTTTCCCAAGCTCTTTCAAGCTTGAAGTCATCAGCTGGCATGTGGCAAAGTCTGCTGCTAATTTTGGTTTTCTTTTCTTATTTGAACTTAAGAGAGTATACAACCTGTCTCTTTTTCTGATTTTATTCATACAAACCACAGTGCATAGGTAATGTAATAATGCACACAAAACTGTTCTTTGTTGGGAAAGCTGCATCTTAACGTGCTCAGATTAAATTCAGCACTGAATGCAACTGTGCTCAAAGATTGTTTAGCTCTTACTAACAACATTGCACATTTTCTCATGCAAGATGCCAGTATTGATGGACTCTAGCAAGGTTTGATACCTTATTAGGATTGCAGGATATAGGTATTAGGATACCTTATTAGGACTGCAGTGCCTCTGTGCTTACAGTTGTATGGTATTATCAGTACAGAAAGAAAAGTCCATGAAACATGATGAGATGCCATTATGTGATCCCATAGCAATGCTTGCATCAGTTGGCTTGTTGTGTTAGTAAAAGTAACGTTCACAGCAGTCCTTGCAGAAAGTTGTACTAACATGTTTATGCTGTTTATGGTAGTTTTCATTTATACCTACTTTTTTTTTTATGCTGCATTTTGTCTGGAAACTGATCTTTCAGGCCTAAGTTCTATTCAAGTAGAACTGTGTTTTCATTTTGCTTTTCTATCATCTCTGGTCACACGGCTTCTTTCATTTTATCATGTTATTGTTATGTTTTATATAATAGCACAGGAAACAAAAAATTCTTCTGCCTTTTTACAGATATCTTCCTTTGGAATGGGAGGTGGTTGGCACTCTAAATTGCCTACAGCAATTTGCAAGTAAAATTGGCAAAAATGGGTGAGATATGAATTGGATCTCCTCAGTGAATAACACCTATGATATTCAATATACCACAGAAATTCAGACATCTGTTCTGTTAAACTTCTGATTGCTTGAAAATTGTCCTTACACACAAAAACCCCTGTGACTATAGTATGTGGGTATATTTAGTGCTACAGTTGTCAGCTTTCGTTAGATATAATAGAGACTGACTGTAATGTGCTTCAGAGAACCTTAAACGAGGAAGTCAGTGCTGTCTTGAAAAATAGAAATTGCAGCTATCTCTACTATGATATTTCAGTGGATATAATCGAACCTCATCAGGTAATTCTATCGTCTGTGCTAAATCACATTTTGCAAAACTGCTCGTGTAAAGTATCTAAATCTCTTATTTTTATTTCAGTGTTTGGAATCTTTTCAGGCCATCACTTCAGAAAAACAGTAAAAGGTTTGTACCAGGATTTTCACAACTGACTTCAACAGCGAGGTTTCCATCTCCTCAAATTGGGCCTGATTTTCAGACCATTAGCATTGAGAATTTCCTGAACAGTGTGTTTTGAGAAAAGGCTTTAGAATGCCTTGAGATTATATTTGCTTTCAGCCTGAAGTCATGGCTTTTACCTCTGAATTTAATTTTTTTTTCAGACCATGATGTTCTGATTTGCCTTAAAAATCATTCATCAATCTTGGTCTAAGTCTGACCATGATACTTATCTGATGCGATTTCTGGTGTTGTATTGCCTGTTGTTTCCACTCAGATGAATTGTATTATTTTTCCATTCTTGCAAAAATGGTTGTTGATATGGTTTAACTTCATTCAATGGCTAGGTGATCTTGTAGACATTTTTCTTGTTTTTCTATGTTAAATTTATATTCTAAGAAACAGGTTTTTACTTAATCACTGTCCTTAAATATTGTAATTACACTTTCTGCAAAATTTCAGAGAAAATGTGGAGGGCTTAATGGAGGGTTAACTTTGCTTGACATGTGGAATATTTTTTAAAACTTTCCTCATTGGCATTCTATACCCCATCTTCTATCCTCCAGGCTTTAAGGAAGTGCTATATGATATGTGCATATCCCAAGTCACTGCTTCTGACACCCTGGAAGATAGCAGACATTCAGTTACTTTTCGGCTTCACTGATTTCCTTCCCAATCACTGGAAAATTTCTTCCATAAAGCAAAAGGCAATACTACTTATGTTCATAATACTTTTCCTGTTCTGGTTTTGTTTTACTTCCCTTGGTTCCTTTGCTGCTCTCTGTGTACAAAACTTGCGTGAAATGCAAATTACAATAACCTTGTTTTTCCATTTCACCAAGCATTTTAGTCAGATGAAGCCCCTGAGGTATTTTAAGTATCAACAGGCAATACTGAACTGATCTCAGCAGGTAAAAGTGTAGCAATGGATAAGGACCAGGAACCAGCCATGCTCCCCAGTTGCAAGCAAAGATGCAGAACTGCCTGCCAAGAACCTACTCTGCCTGGTAAGAGTCTTCCCCCAGGCACCACGCAGAGTAACCGCTCAACCTGAAAACACCATAAACTGGGTTGCTGGGGTAACTTACTGCATTAGAAAGATTCTGTTGGGGTACACATACAATTATAGCCTACCTTCATTTGTTTTTTTAGTTTCACTACCCATGGTCCCCATCTTAGGGAGTAAATTTGGAGGTATCATTAAATTAAAGTCAAAGCTGCTGCGAATATAGACAATGATGCTGCTAATTGGACTCATCAATGCAAAACTGATCTGTAGGAGTCTCCCCAGCCATCACATTTTGTATCTATAGGGACATACATATGTATATGTGGTCCCATATATAAATGTATGCAAAATGAAATCTGCCAGGTATTGTCAGTTCATTCAATTACGGTCTATTATAATCCTTAATAATTTTCAGTTTTATTTTAAATATAGGTAATCATATGAATCTTCATACTTTTAGAAGATCATTCAAAGGTAGATGTTGTAGTTTAATAACAACTTTCCAGTTCTCTCTACAAAATGCAAGTATCAGAATCCATATGTATTACCTTCGTCTGACTTGAAACATGCAATGTTCCAATATTCTTAGTAAAAGATTGGTAAGATTTCAGGTTAATCTCAAGAATTTAATATTGGAGCACATATCTATCATGATCTGTTGGCTAACTTTTCACAAATAGAAATTTTCTCATGACAACTATGATTCTTGGTTATAAACAATTGTTTTGATCAAAATCTTCAATGCTGAAGTAAAGACACTGAATCCTGATCAAGCATTCTAACTTTAGCCACACAGGTTGGGGTAATGTTGTTGGCTTTAGTATTGAAAAATAAGTGTTAACACCCAATCTATTATCTAAACACTAACTTGGGGTAATGTTATTGGCTTTAGTATTGAAAAATAAGGGTTAACACCAAATCTATTATCTAAACACAGACATAGCTCTGCTGTGACTGTTCAGTCCTTTTAAATGTACAGCTGCACTAGACTGGTTTAAGGAAGATAGTGCCATTAGCAAAGTGCTTTTCATGTACTGCATTTTAAGCAAACAAGGTTCTGCACTGCTGTAAGAAATGCAGTAATGTAAAAATAAGTTTAAATTGAAAGCAAATTTTGTTTGAAAAAGATGGAAGGGATTTGATCCTTTACATATTCTGACAGAAAATTAAAGCAAGAAATTATTTCATTCTTGCTCTCTGGTGAGACAGTGATCATTATGCAGCAGGTTTACTTTAAAACCCTGTCAGCTAGCATTTGTTTACTTGACATGTGCACTAACACTCCAGTGGAGGCTTCAGCCAAGTGGAAACAAATTGTTAAGATCTTGCTCTGTTTCAATTTGGTATTTGCAGCTTGCCTAGCGGAATTTCACTGGTCCAGTGTGTGGTGTTTTTTAGACTTCTGTTAAGATGTATTGACATGTGACTTGGAAGTTATTTTTGATTCAAAATATATTATATATTTGAGATTTAAATATTCTTGCATAATCAAGTGAAAAAAATCTATCAACATCTTATAGGTCCTAATGAAGTGACTCGCCTATAAAAATTACTGTTCAGATTTAGTATTAAGCATATTTTCAAAATTAACTCCATTTATTTGTCATTTGCCTATTTGTGCTGTAGAAAAAAGTGCCTCTCATTCATTCACTGTAAATCCCACATCCAAACCAACAAAACCTTTATACCGTGGTATAGTCTAATCTGTCCAATGTAGCCCATTACTGTCACATGCATTAAATTTATTTAATCTGCTCCTTTCACCAAATGGATACAGACCTTAGGAACTACCACAGAGGACAGCACGGTATGACTCTTATGGAGGTTGGAAACAGTTTCCAAATTCAAGACTGTTCCCTTCTAGGTCCCATGGCAGCCAGCCTCCCATGGTTTTGGAAGATGGGCTTGATGAAGTCCACATGAGTCCCAGCACCAGACCTCAGGGGGTCTCAGTTTGGTGGTGCCACATGAGCAAGAAGGTCTCCCCACCAGCTGGGTTCTGAACCACACCCAGGTCCGCTCATGGCTTCTGGCCATAAGGCTGAGCAGGAAGGGGAAGTCTGAATGGGTCCGGTGTCCCCTGGTGAGGTACCCCCAATGCACATGTGTATGTCTGTGTTCTGGTGCAGATGATGTTTTGGAACTGTCTTCAGTTGTAGCATGCTGTCTTGGTTGTTTGATTTAGGATTCGCCTTGAACCTGAAAAACTTGATGGCTTGCACAATCATGTCTTTCACTTTTAACATTGGGTGTTTCTAACCTAATATGTCTGTGCTCCTACTCCTTACTTCGTTTCGATGGATCTTCTTTACGTCTGAGTCGATTAATTAGTCCTAATCTATGTTACTGCAATATCTTCTTCTTCAAATCCTTTCACTGGGTCCCAGAGATTAAAGTTAAAACCCTAATGTTCAAATTTTATTGCTCTCCAATTTTCTGACTTCTTGCAGAATTCATAATTATCTTCCTTTTTTTTTATTCATCTAAAACCTTTGTTTAGAGTAATGATGTTTGGTACCCCAAATTACATAAAGCTATTCATTTTTTTTTTTGAAAACTAGGTTAGAAATAAAAAAAAAAAAAAAAGAAAAACCAACATGGTCATGGTTATATGGCTATAGTAACATGAATGATAAAAAAATATTTTATAAAGTAAAATCTTCATAAAAACTTGAAATGTTATAAATTAACACCTTCAAGAGTGAAAATGATTCTTTTTTAATGGTGTCTTGTCAATTCAATATAAAGTAGAACTACACAAATTCTCATGTTGGTAATTTACAAACTAACAGTTCATTCAAAGGAACTTGAATGTGTCTTTCTGCTTCTCTGAAAAAATTAAGTTGCACAGAGTAAAATGGTCTACTTCTCCTAAGAGTTTGGCATGTTTACAATGTAGACTACATAAATATTAGAAACGTGCTGAAACAAAAACCTTCACTGTGAATGGTCCCAAAGGTATAAGAACAACATCTTTTGGTTTGAACATAACATCAGATCAGTAATTTTCTAAGGGAGATAAACTAAAACCTTGACCTTTGGGGAAATTGGGTTCAGAGATGATTCTTTTTTATTCAGCACCATCAATAAACATATCACCTCAATAAAGATTGCTCAGTGCAAAGGGAGTCTTGATTTTCAGACCCTTTGTATTGTGTTCATTACTCCTTTTGGGCAGATATTTGTTTCTTTACTTAAAATATATCAAAAAAACCATCTTAAAGGTGTTGCTTATCTTGTTTAATAGAATAAAAGTAATTTTTTAAGAAATTCTTTACAAAATATATGTTAACCAGGGAAAACACCAATACCTCATCTGCACTTTAATAACTTTGTTTCTCTCTCTGATCATTATTTCACAATCAGTCTCACATACAGAATGCCTTATACATTCTTTTCGTATTTGCATGCCTATATCATCATAATATTGTTTGTGTGAGAAATTGTTCATCCTTTTATATGCATTTGTTGGCTGTATACACTTTCTTTGTTTGCCTTCATACTTTCAAGCTTAATTTGATCCAAGAAGATGTGTTAGCAAAATTAACCATATGCAGAACTAATCTAATGATATCTCTAACCTAGATGAAACGAGAAAATTTTGAAAAAAATCCAGGACAGTCAATAGCTGACTCCTAGACTTGTTTGGATTAACATTAGAAACAGCTTTTTAAACCGTTTAGATGTCGTCTAATGCAGAAGTATAAGAAATACAGTACTTTCACCTCTTAAAAGCTCATACAAATATTTTCTTTAGTTTCATTTCACATGAAATTGCAGTAACATCTCTAAGTTATGGGAGGGATGCTTAAGCAAACCTGTGTCCATTATATTTTTACCAGGAATTCATTCTACGTACTTGTTTTTTCCTAGATTTTTTTTTTTAATTTAAGCATAAACAATTATTGGAAGGTTATTTTAGATTATTTTAAAGAAAACACTAAGACATAAAATAAAAACTAATAAATACTAGTGAAGAATAGTTTTGATTTCAAAACAATGAGTATGCAAAGTACAGATATAATTGTAAGCATCATATTGATTCATGTTCAAAAGAAAATAATCAAAACACCTCTGATATTTTATGTCAAAAACACAGCGTGTTTTATGAACCATTTACAAGATAATAATTGCTTACAAAAAGTATTCTATAAACAACTTAGGAGAATAGATACTCTTTTTTTTATAACAATTTTTATAAAGGCTTCAGCTGAAAAGAGACAAAACTTACTAGTCTTTGTCAAAAAATATTTGTCAGTTTTTCAATAAATGCAAAGCACTAATATTGTTTGCAATATTTTGCATTAAAATATTAAGATGAGTTCTGATACATGACTATATATCATCCCTAACTAATCTGAAAGGATGTGTAGGCTTATGAACTTTAAAGATCTTTTTAATGAAACTGGCTAAATTCCAAATTTACAACCTCATACGAGTCTATAGGTTTTCTTTTATTTTGGTTCATGCTGTAATCACATGCATCTTTTAAAAGATATCAAATGCTCTATGTTGCATCATGCCCTTGAAATTGTACCCTTTAGAAGCAAGAGAAATATTCAGTGTCTTGTCTGTAGAAGACTACCCGACTCTTTTGAAGTAAAGGGAAATTTTTTGTATGGCAAATACATTTCTAGAAACTGCCTGTGATAGTATGTGTATATGTTGACACAGTTCAGCTTATTCATACTTTGTATTTGATCTGAACACTCATTTTAAACAGTGTATTACACCACTACATAAAAAGCAAAAGCTTTCTAATTATAATTACCCACATTACATTCAGGAAAAATAAAACGGATGTATATAGTATTTTTGTCTACTTGGTTTTCAATGACAAAAAAAAAAAGCTATAAATGCTTCAAGCACGTAAACATACATAAATTCTTTAAGCATACCTTTTCTCCTGAACTAAGCATTTAGCCTTAATGATTTTTTTTTGTCAGGACCACCATGAAAGTGTTTCTTTTGCTTTTTTGTTTGGTTTGGTTTGGTGTTTTTTGGGGGTAAGAGGGATATTTTTTGTTTTTTTTCCAGGGGGATATTATTCCTGTGGCTAATAATCATTAGAAATAGAAATAAAATCCACACAAAATGACATGGTTTCATTTAAACTGTCACATAATTACCTTTATGCTTCCAGTTCTCTTTTTTAATGAGACTAACACAACTCATCCCATAATACCAACTTTAACCTAACAAATCAAATATTTGCACATTTCCCCTTCATATTTTTCCAAATAGACTTTTTCTCATGGCCATAAACTCTAGTAAGGAATAAGTGTTTTATCTGGATACTTTAAGAACCAAAACCAAAGGGGAAGGCCTGTCTGGAATTCCACACAGCAAGGAAGGCTAGTTGAAAATGTCCCAAAGGCAGGGAGGATGTGAAATTCCTTTTCCAATTCGTGCTTGAGTATAGCTTTTGTTAATGTTACCATGTTAACTTGCTATTAAAATGCTTCCTCCAATAATTTTTAGCAGGCTACATTCACGTATCACTAAACACTGGATAAATGGCATGGTTGCTAGCATTGGTGGAGAGACAGTGTCACAAATCTAGCTTAAAAATTGTGAGAATGTTAGCCCAATATTTTAGCAAAGGACAGGGAAATGCCAAGTGGTGCTACGATTTCTTCTAGGCAGTAGGGTAAGCTAGAAGTTAATGTTAATACATGAATTCTAGAACTTCAGCAACGTTCTCAGTGCATGAGCTCAAACTGCTTTCTCTGGTCAGAGCATGCTTGTGAAGAGAAACATTTCCAGTGCAAGATTGCTGATTTAATACAGAAGAAAGCTTGGTTGCTGCATCTTCTCAATTTGTGCTTGCAGCCTACCACTTAAGTTTTGTTTCCTTACACAAATAAAGGAGTGCAAACACTTCAGGGATATGTCCCGCCTTTCAAAACGTCAGAAAACCCACAAAAGCCCTATTACAGGTGTACAAATTATAATTATGCATCTAAAGGAAAACACAGCAGAAGCTGCAGGAGAGAACTGATGCTGGCAGAGGAGAGCAGGGGCATCAAATGAGGAGTCAGCATATGCAGCTTGGGGTGAGGCTAAGCATCCTGAAAGGGGGTCAGGAAGTTCAACGTCGACTGCAATGAGTAGACTCTCTGAGTGAAGGAGGACCATGGTGGGTCAATGTTTCTTCAGAAAACTTGTGTGAGGAAAAGATTTACAATGGGGTTTTGAAGGCTTGAATCAATTTTGCCAGCCAGTAGGAAATCACACTACTTCTGTTATTATCTCTGACATAAGTTACACAGCTTCTCTTGGAGCACCATGTACTGAGGCAAGCAGCATCTCCCCTGCTTCCCTGTGTCCTAATCCACTGTGTTCACTCTTCGTTTGGTTGGTAGGAATGCAGGCTGATATCCTTCACTGGAAGAGGAAACCAGTGTGATATAGAGAGCTAAGCTGCAAACTGTTTGTTGTGGGTAGAAGCATTGTTTTTTAAAACATTTTTACATAGTGCATGTAGGTAACAACCCGTAGTTCTGTGTGCTTAGAAACAGTAACTGTGAAGGCTCTTACTGTGACAATAATATCATTATTTAAACACAAAAAGCCATATACTGCACTGTCTGTTTGTGTAAATCCAGAGTGCCCTTTCTCTGGAGTTTCTTTAGCTCATCACAGCTGAGTTCTGTTGCCATAAAATGCCTGACAGCTTTACCACTGACACCGCTGAAGTAGGATTACATCCCAAGAATCGGTTATCTTTAACTACTTCCAAATAACTGCCTCCTGTTTGAAAAGTCTTCTAATAATAACCCACTTTAATACAAATAACCACAAGAACAAAATAAAAAATACTTTCTATGTACAATACAAGGGGAAATATTGTTAATAATTTGTACATGAAGCTTCACAAGATGCTGCAATACAGGATAGGCTCCATTAAACAGGTATATCATTCATTATGATAATAAGGTAATACTTTGTTAGAACATATAGTAAAGACCTATAGTAAACCTCCAAAAATATTAAGTATGACCTAAATGTTTCCAGAAACCTGGACATCACCTATAAAGACGTCTTTCTCTAAAGTAGGTTTGTTGTTTACATTTCATGAAGAAGATTTATTGAGCAATATGAGCCATATTATTTCAGTTGTCCAAAGTCAAAGGTGCAAACTTTGCAACTGGTCATAAAACCAGATAAAAGCATAATTCAGGAGAGAAGAACAGAAAGGAATTGTATTTCCTCTTCAGAGACTCCCTTGTTGAATCATGCAGAAAGTATTGATTATATTTCAAAGGTGGTTTTTTTAAATACATACCAGTGACTTCATCTGTCTAGAGCTGTCTGAACTTCAAACAGATTTAGGAAATACAGTAGATAAAAGGAATTTATGAGAAATAAATTATGTCACAAAAATGGCAGAAGTCTTTCCCCAAAAAGAAGCATCTTTTAATAGAAAGAGTAACCTTTTCCCTGCTTATTGATAATGAGAAAGTTGAGATGTAAATATATATATCTTCATAAATAATTTAAATGAGAGTTTTAAAATAATTAGTTTCAAATTATGCATAAGAATCCATCAGTTCTTTCAAATTTCTATGAAAATATATTTTACATTCTGATTTGAATGTAAGTTATTAAAGTTTGTTACTTTAGATTTTTTCTATCCTGAATATGGTCACATCTGCAAACAGCTGGCCTGTACCTCCCTTACTCGCTCTGATGACATTCACAGAAAGACATGAAGAACCTTGAGGAAGCACAGGCATCTTGTACAGTGTTTATTGCTTGTGACTAGAGAAAACTCCAGCAGTATATCACATTGAATTAACAACTTGAAGGCATGGAGGGCAACCTGGGCAGCTGTATGCCCAAGTCCTTGCTTTAAGTCAGGCAGAACAGTGATCGGAAAGCACTCTCCCAAGTTATAGTTTTCTCACTGAGCCCCAGGGAAAGCAGAGAGGTTACGAATCCTCAGATGTCCTCTCTGCAAGGTCTAATGCTTGTGCCTGAACTTTGCTCCAGAGGGAGGTTGGGATGCTGGAGCTCAGGTATGAGGACCTCAGCTCATGAGCAGTGCCAGGAACCTGGGTGGTTGCAGCCCTTCCCATGGACATAAGTGTAAACACGTGGTGTGCTCTTCTAGCAGCAAACTGGGTGCTTCTAGCCCTCACCAAAGGGTTGGCAGAAAAAGAATATGAAGTTCTCAGTATGTGCATCTCTATGAGTATAATCTCACAGTGGCAATAAAGCTGCCGAGAGTCTTTGTTTTCATCACTCACTAATAAGGTTAAAATTAAAAGGGTTTCCGTTAATTAAAGAATGAGGTGAGAACATTGAAAAGACCACAGAATTTAAATTAAGCAGAACGTAGTTTATTTTGGAGTGGAAAGGAATTTTTTAAAAAATTCAGTAATGTGGGGATGAAGACTTTATCTTTCAGCACCACATGAGAATAATGAATTTCCTCAGGTTATTGTAAAGGAAAATAACTATAAACTATGTCATCTTAGTTGGACTGTTTCTTATGTTACTAAAAGTCCATTTTCAGGGCTATTTGTACCAGGGAATTCTTTCTTCAAGATTATGACAGTCTGCCTGGTTGGGTGGTGGGGCTGGAGGAGGAGACAAAAAGCACAGCACAAGGCATGAAGGCAAAAAAGCTGCTGCTCTGTGCAGTTGGGGTTCTCCAGGGATTTTCTACCTGCCAAATGCTCCCTAAATTTTCTGCTCTATCCTCTGGATGTTTGGGCAGAGGCAGAGGCTGTCTAAGAAGACTAACAGCGGCATTCTACTGGGTCTGCACTGACTTGATGCCTGTGCTGGTAGTTCTGTTTATTTGACACGGTTGACTTATGATGTCTTGGTCGTGGCTTGTTTGTCCAGCCAGGCTCTTCATTCTGGCAGATTTGCTTTCAAGTGCCATCTACCTCTGCAAAGGTACCTTAGATCTGCTTTTAGTGAAGCGGGTGGGGAGGGAAACTGACAGGTAAAATTGCCGTGTTATTGAAAAAAACAGACACGTGTATGCTCTGTGAAAGGCAGTACTTCAGATGCCTTTTCACTGACAGGTTTAAAATGCAACATTTGTCCTTAGCTTTTGTCAGCCTGGTTCAGCTGCTTTTCAATACTGTTAGAAAAAAGGGAAAAGGTGGCAGTCTCGCCTTCTAGTACTGTTAGCAGTTAATCTGCTAAACTACTAAAGCAGATACAAATGAGTAGATCTCATGTATATTTGTCTAACAAATCTACCAGCTGTTATCAAACTACTTGAGGGGAAATGTAAAGGATGAAAAAGCCCCATAACTCACCTATGCCAGGAAGGGAGGAATCTTTCTCTGTAGCATCACTTGAGCATAAGTGATGAGTCCAGGACGCCTTCTGGCACCACAGAGCTACGGAGGTATGTTCAGTGGAGCATGTTAACAATAATGCCACATTGCTCAGTCTTCCCTCACAAACCCAAAATTGCTGAGGGACCTTTGGCATCCCAAAGTCTACCTAGCCCTCTAGCCGAATGACAAGATGCAAGGCCAAACTCTGAAAAGGGACCTATGTAAATCTTGTTTTGATCCACCAGGTCTGGAAGTAGTTCTGGTCAGCGTACACTTTGGCATTCTACATTTGATTCCCTACCTTGGGCATTTCAGGTTGTTTAATTTAATGTTCTGCTGGTAACCCTTTAAAAAGTAGTGGATCTCCAGCTTTCAATCTGCTCCAGACAAAGTTTTTGATTTTTATTCTCTTTTTTCAACTGTTCTTGTCACTAAGGTTGCAGGCAACTTCCTTCATGAGTAAAAAGATCTGTTATTTCCAAAATGAGAACCTAGCCTTCTGCATTATATGGGAGTAATGTAGAATGTAAGAAGTGGTGACCCTTTATAATAGATTTTCTTCCATTTGCTTCACTGAAACTTCAAGGACTGCATTTTGATTCTTCCTTCGTGTTTTTACCTCAGAGGTTGGCGTGTTAGGGTTATGAAACCAGAAAAGCTCTAGTCGGATCAAAAGAGGTGGCAAATAAGTACATTAAGTGCATAAAATCCTCTCCTTCAACATATATATGTTTTATGTGAGCACAGCATCAATGAATTATAGCACAAAATCAATGTAATTTACACAGATTACAAAAGTTCTCTCTATCCTGCTCCTACCTCTTCCCTCCTAGCATAAAATAAAATTAATAAAATAAAATAAAATGATTCCTTATACATTTCTCAATAAATGCACTTATCAAATTAGTCTGACACTTTTCCCTTTCAAGCCTGACATGCCATTAAATTGATGTGTAAAGATTTTTAAAAGCCTTACAAACCAACTTAATTTATACATTTCCTAATGGTGTAAGGTAAAAATGGCTTTTAAAAATTGAGACATTCTTGTCACGTGTTTTAAAATCCATGTCTTTAAGGGGTGCAATGTGTCATATTTAAATCTGTCACAGTGACTGCTTCAGTCATTAGTTGCAATTTCTGGTGTTAGAAATGTATAGCCACTGTAACCATGAAAATTCCACATTCATCTTCCTGCCTGAGGATATGTTTATTTTGAAACAAGAACTACATTGTTCTTCATTCATGCAATATTTACATGGAACTAATTATGGACATCATGAAATTTGCAGCCTCCATAATAATGCTGACTATTAGACCTGCAATTTGATCATTTCTTCTTTTCCTTCTAAGAATGTCTGCTTCTGCATTCAAAAAGTTACACTTAATATTCCCTAAAGATATTCAGTGTTAATGAGTATCATAAATCAACTAAAAAATCCATAGATTTTTTTTTTTATGGGAAAGGAGTAGAAGTTATGAAATGTAACTATCAATTACCTTTGCCACTACTTTCTGTTCAAGAAATTGTATGAGAAACAGAGACAGCTTTGGACTGCATTTGAAAGCCTTTGAGCTTGTGTGTTGTTTGGTAAGAGGTTGGAAATGGCAGAAATCATAATTTCCAGCAGAAGTGACTGGGCCACATCAAGTCATTGTAGCATTGGCTTAAGAGTGAGTAAGTGAAATACAGTGGCAGATCTTGAGTGAAGAATTTGTGATAGAAGAAGCTCTCACTTGGGCTGTGTGGTACTACTCCTGCTGGTGCAAGCGAAAACATCAGAACTTATCCACAAAATGAAACTAGCTCTGTCTGCAGAGCTACATCCAGAACAGATAAGATATTGAAACTGTTTTTTAAATTCTGGCATAATACAATAACTATTGAGGGACATCATTATGTTTAAGTGATGCCTCCCAAATCTCTGCAGGGGCAATTCCTCATGCAAGTGCTTTGCGGCAAACATATCTAGAAGCCAGAAAGCTTTCATTGCCCAAAGTTACAGTAGCCTCAGCAAACTGAACACAATTCTTTTACCAACATCACAACAGGAAATGCTCTAAAACACAAAACCTGCATTTATATACCATTAGGGAGTGCAAAGGGTGGAAATCTTCCGTACTTTGCCTTAGGATCTTTCAAAGTATTTACCAGAGTGATTTTTCATTGCACAGTCTTCTACATACAGCTAGGTTACATTCACAGACTTGCCCCAAGTGAGTAAAAACACACAATGGTCATAAAATGTCTATTGTCCCATAAATGGGAATATAATACATTCCATCTTCTCTTCAATCACAGTGAGAAAATGTATAATCCCTTGGTGATAATCAATACTAATATGATGGCAACTATTATGAGGCATTATTTTTGCCACCTCTGTTTCTTTTTTGTGGCAGAAATAGTTTGATTACTTTCTTAGTTAACTGCTTGTTTGTGCCTATGTTCATAAGTGAGTGGGTGTGGTAGGAATTCACTGAGATAAAGCCAATTTACAGAAATTAATTTTACTTTTAATTGTCTATTTTATTAGCTATTTTTAACACTTTCAAGGGAAAACCCTACAGTAAAGACCCAGTCTCTCTGAAATTTCTGCTTATAGCACTGAGGTTCCCCTTAACTGAAATTTTCTTCTAGCGCAACACAAAATGGGGAGGAGCAAAAGTCATTAATACAGGTGCTCTCCATCTGTGGAGAAGCTGATTACTTCCTGGCTGATTGCTCCCTGATCCTCTTGAGAGAGTCATGGGATAAACACAAATAGGGTAGAATATTCTCCAAAACCTCTTAGTACTATCAGCCTTAGAGTAAAAATTTCATGAGAAATAGACCCCTGCTACTGTGCACTCTTGGATTTAGAGCTAAGTTGTGTTGCAAGCAACCAAGGAGATTTTCTTCTTCAACACTGCTTTGTTTGGGTCTATGCTTTTCAATTGAGCCATTTTTTCAACTCCTGTGATTTACTTAAATCAACACTAGAACAAGTCTGGTCTTGTTTTAGTGGAACAAGAGGTTATGACCTTGATTGGAAGCATAACTCAAAAAGGACACCCCAAAATGTACATCCTATTCTGTTTCTCACCTAAGGAAGATTTCAGGTAGCCAAAAGAGTATTCAGTTTTCCCGAACTAAATTAGTTTGTCTAATCTGAAAAACAGTCATTGTCTGCAGACCTTACCTGCCACAGTCTTGTTCCAGCTGCCACTCAAGGATTCGTTTAGACTCTTTCTTCGTTGCTGTAACTAATCCAACAGTTTAGGTTGTTGCCTTTAGAAGGGATATTGCAAGCCCTCTTTACTCTGCTCATGCCTGAGGTTTCTAAGATTACTAATGCAATATAAAGCAATAGAACCATCGCAGCGTATTTTGCGAACACCTTTTTTTTTTTTTTCTTTCCTGATAACAATCTTCTTTTTACCTGAACCAACAGATGCTGTGCTTTTGCTTAGCCCTGGCAATGCATGCTAAGCATGGGGTTGGGTGCCACTGACTGATCTTTTGTAACAGAGGAGACTGGGATATGTAAATTTTTCACAATAGGGTGACTGAACTCCTCTTTCATTTGATTCCTCTCTTGGCACAGATGATTTGTAATTTGACATTTTTATGTGTTTGTAAGAATTAAAACATTTTAAGTCATGGGAACTATTACCTTTCTGATAGTCTCACAATGTATGCTATATAGTTAGTTTTTTACAAAGATCACGAATAACATATTAGTAATAAAGCTGTCTAAGCTGTCATTTAGAGTCTCTTGCTGCCCACTCTTTTTGGACAGGTTGGGGTTTAGGCCATTGCAGCAGGTCACACTGGTAACTTTGAAAGTCATGAGAAGAATCTAGAGCTGGATTTGGTTTCTAAGGGGGAGCCTGTCTGCAGACAGAGGAGCTCAGGTATTCACAGTGATGGGATGCTAAGCAGACAGGCTGCTATGGCTTGGTGCACCTGGAATTTTTCCAAAGCATATGGCTTTAGTCACAGGCATAATGAGCTGCAGCAATCATCCATGAAGATTGTGAATGTGTGGATCTCCATGAGCAGTTGCTGTAGACACAACTGGATCTGAAAAGGTAGGAGACAGTTATCTGACCAGTTGTAGGTGAAAGAGAATGGATTTGGTGTTAAGAGTTCAGTAGGACTTCATTACCTGAACAGAATTAACAGTCTAATACCAAGTGATCTTGGTAGCTGGGGAAGTTACAGTTCAGGGGACTGCTACCCACTTGCTTTTCCCCTCCAACATTTATGTATGGCCAGCTACATCTCACAGCTGATTTTCTATAGATAGGCATGTCACTGATCATACCTTTGGAGAGAGGCAGAGAAAAGGATGTTGTCGTCAGAGATTTGCTTCACTTTTTTGTTCTCTGGTTGTGGCATCATTAAAAGCACACCTAAGGTCTCTCTGAATTTGGGGCACTACTTAAATATAGCCTTTGATGGAAGAGGGAATCAGAGAAGAAAAACGCTTGCAAAAAATCCACATCCAGTGAGGGATTTTCCTCTGGGGAAGTCTCAAGCCATCGTGTGTTATATGTGTCTCTCTAGCTGATTATAAGCATTTGCTCAGCTGCTTCTCTCTGAATTTGTCTGGTTTCTAATGCAATATATAAATGTGTTCCTGCTTGACTCCCACAGCTGGTTTTGATCAGGCTTCTATAAAAAGGAAGTTTCAATTAGCAGTGATCCAAACGTATTCTGGAGGTATATTTTTACGGCTGCTCAACGAATAGCAGTCTTTGTTCGTAAGGGTGCGTGTGACTCTAAAACTCAATGCAGCCAGAACTGTGAGTCATCACCACAAGCCCCGTACTTCGTTGCAGAGGTCAGAGTCTGCCAAAACCAGAGGAATAAGCTAGCCAGATTGAATTAGCGGTTGAAACACATTAATTTATGCTACATAAATGTTATTGTGGCCCTGTGGGCAAGTACTTAGGTCATATGCTTTATGAACTATTTGCACCAAGAGGGCTTTCCAGCTGTAAATCAGCTCCAAAGTGCACCTCTGCAAAGTGTTCACGGCTCTGCGCCGCATCCCCCTCGTCTGCACTGACTCCATCGCTCGGCACAGCGACGGCTCGCCATTCTGCATGTGCTTTGAGGGTTTTCCTGCAAAAGGAGTGGATTGGTGGCTAGAGAAGAGTGGGTCTAGTGGAGAAGTCGAGCCCTGGCTGCCCATGACGCTTGTGGGCAGCTGCGGGGCTGTGGCTCCAGGCGTCTGGCAGCAGGCAGGGATGCTTGGATAGTTGCAGCTGTGTGGTAAATGGAAACCTTGGTATCTCAAGCACACACACAACCCAGCCTTTGACAAGGCTGTTTCTCTTCTAGGGGAGGAGGGGAATTAGATACGCTTTTGGCCAGATTATTTCAGAGTGAAAAAAAAAAGTAGAAGTAAGTGTTTTCTGGCTGCAAACTGTGGTGACTGAGGACACATGCCAAGAAAGAATTATGCATAAACGACAGTGTTTAAACTTGTTTTTATGTGTTTGGATGTGTCTCTGCCAAAAATCTGACAGGGCCTCATTGTTGGAGCTTTTTCATCATGAAGCCACTGACTACACCCAGCAAAAGTTTCATAAATAATGAAATAATTGGGGGCACTTAGTGTTGTCTGCTGGTGTCAACAGCTGCATGTAACACACTCTACTTCCCAGCAAGCCAGGTAAACGCTACAGCAGTGTGAGAAGGGAGGCAATGTCCGTCTCCAGAGAGGAATGGTCTTTTTTTAAGCAAGCGTATTTCACTTAGAGCTCTGATTCCACTTGGTTTGTTTGATTTGGGTTGCGCCTGCCTTTGCACAAAGGGTTATTTGTTTTATGATTGTTCGTTTTTTGTTCAGCTCAGCTAGCACACCCACTCCCTTGCACCACTGCCACTGCGACGCTGAATCACGCTGCACATGCATCTTCCCCCACAGAGTGCCACAACACATGCCTCCTCTTGTTTTTAAATGTAAGACAGCCAGAATCCGTATTCGGTACCTCAAGTACTGCTGTTCTCAAGGACACAACAACCCTGTTTCAGACTCGAGACTGCAACTCGCTTTTACCCATGTTCCCTGGTCTCTGGGATTTTTGATTTAGGAATCTTGGACGTTAATCATCTGCTGTAAATGACGTTTTCCTTTATGCTGAATATTTCAACAGCATCACAAAAAGAATGTTTTTATAGCATTAAATATTCATAAAATCATGCTAAAATAGTTAAGGGAATGTGGAATAGATAAAGCTTTGAAAGCATAAATATTTAATATTTTAATAGCTTTTCATAGGACATTTTTTTTTGTTTTCCATGAACCTTGTGCTGTTACCCTACATTTGTTTTTTGAATGGGGAAAAAAATTATTCTTTTAAGTGTTTCCTATTATAAATGAAAACATTTAGTCTACTTAATAGCTATTTGGTTTTGCTTAGTTTATGAAAAGGAAAAAAAAAACAGGTCTGATAACTGCCAGCCCTGTTTGTGTGAGCAATCTCCATTCATCCTGCTCCTGAAATACTTCTGCGTTGACTGTTTTTACTGCAGGATCCAGTTTGCCATTACAAGGATTGCAAGATGGCTATTAAAACTCCCAGAGTGTAATTTTTCTGCATAAATAGCTTTTTCTAGAAAGCAAATAAATGATTGTCTGGAGTGAGGTTGATTTTCAGCAATAATGAATCCATATGTTTCCCATTAAACCTGTCTTCAGAAAACTCATGACAGAAAGAAAAATCATTAGCAGTGACAAAAGAAATTCTTGTGTGACTTATATGAGTTTTTCTTTTGTTTTTCTTTTAGATGTATCTCCATTCTCTTTGTGAAACCAGAACCACAGCACGTAACGCTGGGCGGCAATGGTTATGTGTTTCCTAAGCAACTGTTTAATCAATAGAAGTGGTAGGCCAGGTATTTACTACATTTCATTAATTGGGTTAAGGAAGTAGGGATATTTGTGACAATTATTCGGAAAGCTGTGTAAAAAGATAGCCAGACAAACAAGCCTCCATAATCCACTTATACCTCACAGATGTCAAAGGGTTGAACAAGCCTATTAAACAAGCTATACGCCTGTCTGTTTGGAGGAGCTGTTAAGTCATGAATCTCTGCACAGCACCTGAGGCAGTCAGTTAATAAAGATCTTTTGTAGCCGATTTCTGTTCTATTAAA
Organism: Limosa lapponica baueri; assembly: GCA_002844005.1. NCBI lineage: Eukaryota > Metazoa > Chordata > Aves > Charadriiformes > Scolopacidae > Limosa > Limosa lapponica. Next base: position 107,049 of record KZ505870.1, on the reverse strand, counting down.
GATGGACATAAAGCAGAATAATTTAAAATGTGTCAATAACTGAAGGCAAAAATGCTTAATGCAAGAAGCATCATCTTCTTAACTTGTAGTCAAGCACGCACAGTGGTAACTAGTAGATGGAATGCTACTCATGGGATCAGAAATAATTTTTTGATAGATAACATGGGGTTTTTTTAGCAAAAATATCCCACAGTTTATTATTGTGGTGTCTGTCTGGAAGCCAGATTTGAGCTTTAAAAACAGAAATTAACTTATTTTCTGTCAACTTTTCCTAGGAGAGAGTCTGAAAATTTGGCTGCCCTTTCAGGTAGATGAATCTATGAAGTGGAGACATTTTCACATTTCGTTATTGGAATGGAATGCACCAGTCTTCACTTCTGGGGTTACGTGTTTCTGGCGGTGCTCTACGCGGTGTGATGGGTTAGCTGGGGCAGGTGGTGACTGTGATTTAGCACAGCAGCTCCATGGAGGTACATTTACTTGTGTCTTGCTATAAGATGCATCTCATGGACCATGCTGCAGAGCCATTAACCACATACACAGCCCCGGACTGTGCACACCTGCTCGTACAGTAGACATGATGTGCACTACAGCAGTTTTCTGAGGGCACATTCCCACCGATTTGTGAGCAATGGGTGCAATTTGGCAAAAGTTCTCCTCTTTCAGCTCTGTGGCATCCATGGCAGGGGTTTCACCGAAGCCGTGCTGCTATGCAGGGCCATTTTTCTTTTGCTTAGCTCCTGCTTGGGACTGGCAGGTGTGCACCAGAGAGAATATGCAATGCGGATCAGGCCTGGAGAGTGCCTTCTGAATAGTAAATGGAGACAGAGGAGGGAAAACATATATATATGTATCTATACATATATATATTACTCAACAGATAAGTTGTACCCATCATCTCTAGGGGACGAGATGAGCTAGACTGGCTTTATGTTCCCCTTTTCAGAAATACTGTCTTCTGCCTCCTGGCTACGGCTGGGCATGGCACCCTGTTCCATAGTATTTGCTCTGTGTTCTTCCTGTTGTTTTTCATGGATATTTCTTGCATAAGGAGAGAAAAGTAGGCCAAGGTACGGCTTAAAACAGAGGAGGAGAAAAAAAGCTGGAGGCTTATGCTAATGGTTATACTTGAATTGTCTAGAGACACAGCAGAGTCTTTAATTAAATTCACTATATTTAGTAATTTTTTGGCAGTTTTGATTGATTTATTATGTGTTACATCTGGTCTTGATTTACTGCATTGCATTTATACTACTGTTTTGTTTTTGTCGCTTATGTGCTGCATATTAGTCATGAGTTCTTGTGGTTTGCAGTTTTTGAGTTACACTGTGCAAAACATTCACGCTACAACTTGAAACCAGGTGTTTTAATATGAAAGCAAATCACTCCAAGATTATACACAAACCACTGGGTTAGCAACCCATAGAGTTTGTTAAAAATGTATTTGTTTAGGTTAGAATTGCATTTCTAAAGGTGATGGTATCTGCAGTGACTTTTCAAATGGGCACGTTTATAATTTGTGATATAGTTAGTGTTGTAATTATGTATCTTATCAAGTAATTGTGTTTATGATTTTTTAATGTACTTGCCCTGAAAAGCCAAACCAAACCAAAAATCGTAACAATCTTAACTTTGTGATCTATTAATTTCGATGCTGTTTTTTAGGCTAGTGGAAGGGGTTTTAAAATGAATGCTAATACACAGGAAAAAAAAAGTTATCTGGACTACCATTAAGTTTAACAAGATGTTTCCTATGAGGCACGGCATGGTTGTGATATAAAATATCTAAGATCTTAAGTGTCAGGAATTGTGCAGCTGCTTGAGAAATCAATGTACTTGTTTAGCTCAAAATGCTAGTAAATTATTACAGAGACCACTTAATAGAAAAATCATCTCAGCCATGGAAGCACTGAAGTGAGTATTCTGAACCTTAATAAATTTCGGTATGTTCATTGTGTCAAGCACACTCACAAGGTCACCAAGGGCTAAGGAGACATTGCAAATATTTTTAATGTGCTCGTCACATCACAGGATTGAAAATGTTCATGATTTCTCTGGAAGGGGATAGATGATAGCTAGAAATTCAAAAGAATGTATTAATACCTTAATTATTGTGCCCCTTTCTGGTGGTGATAGTTAATGTGAAATTTCTGCTTTTGCAGATGTGTATATACATTTGTATTTTCCGGAGGACATTGGTGTGTTTCAATCACAAGTAATCATGCTTAGCATTATAAGCTGACCTGGATTTTCTGAGCTTCTGTGAAGCTGGCTGGAATCTGATCTTGTTTGCACTGACCTAATAATAATGACTTCAGGATTATACTGATTTCACTAGATTTTCCATTGATTTGTTTTGGCATCAGAATCTGGTTCCTGTTGGTAAAGGAAGACCTTTTATCTGCCTGTTTTCTAAAATGGATATTTTCATTATCCTCTGCATGTTTTGTTTCTTTGGATTTTAGTACTGATGTTCCTTAATCTTATTTTTATTGCTTTCTCTTTCTTTTAAAGCAAGGCCCCCTCTTTATCTTTGGTCCTGCAGCTTTGCAAGATGCAGTCCTCAGTGGCAGGACAGGCTCGAGGCCATCCTATTCTTGCTGCTGCCACACATCACCGGTGCACATCCCTGTTGCCTCCCCAGTTGTGCCGGATGACCACTCGTGTGACTTTGAATGGACAACAGACATGAACATTTTTAAATACGTACGTTGCTCATTTGTTTTTCTGAAGATCATTTCTCCAGTACTGCTTGCTGCATGGCTCAGCCAAATGGACAATTTTGTAGCAAGGGAGTGGTACACAGAGCTAGTACTGCTGGCAGAGGCTACTTTGAGAAAACTGCCCTAGTTTCCACTAAAATTGTCTAAGAAGCAATATATGAATGGCTAATGTCTAAAATAAAGTTTTAAAAAAGAAAAAAAGTAATAATCTAGTCAATGCGGGACCTGGCATCAGGTAAATCTTGGGCAAAGATATCCAATCAGTAATGTAATTTTAGGCTTGGCTGCCAGGAACCCAGGAACATCAGATGGACCTAAAACATGGGTCAATTTTTAACTATGTGTGGGACTTTTCTGGTCAAGAGAAGGATGGTGGAGAAATTAAGTCTCTACTTCTGAAGTGCAAGGTGCTGATGCTGTTATGGAGAAGATAGTTAGGCTCTGACCCATTTTCTTGGTACTGATTTCTGAAGATTTTGGGTACTTTGAGTCTATTTTGAATGAGAGAAAAGGCAGTGAAAATATTTTGCAAGTCTCTAGGTACCTCTGATGCCAGGGTTCCCAGCTGGTCGATCTTAAGCCTACATGTGTGTGGTGGGTTCACCTTTGCTGGACACCAGGTGCCCACCAAGCCCTCCTCAGCAGGACATGAGGAAAAAATACAATGAAAAAGCTTGTGAGTCAAGATAAGGACAGGGAGACACTAGCTGGGCGGACCAGTTAGTGTCATGGACAAACTAGACTTGACTTGGGGAAATTAATGCAACTTATTACTAATTGATAACAGGTTATGATAGTGCGAAATAAAGGAAAACTAAAGCGACATTCCCCTGCCAGCCCCCCTTCTTCCCAGGCTCAGCTTCATTCCTGACTCTTCTACCTCCACCACCCCAGTGGCACAGGGGCGCAGGGAATGCAGGCAGTTCATAATGCTTCCTTTCTGCTGCTCCTAGCTCCTCACATTCTTCCCCTGCTCCAGCTTGGGTCCTCCCCATGGGATGTAGCCCTTCAGGAACAGACTGCTTCAGCATGGATCCCCTTATGGAGCACAGGTCCTACCAGAAAGCCTGCTCCTGTGTGGGCTCTTCTCCCCAGGCTGCAGCTCCTGCCAGGAGCCTGCTCTGGCACGGGGACTCCATGCGCTTCAGCTTCCTTCAGGGCTTATACACCTGCTACAGAATGGGGTCCTGCATGGGCTGCAGGGGGACAGCCTGCCTCACCATGGTCTTCACCACAGGCTGCAGGGGAATCTCTGCTTCAGTGCTTGAAGCACCATCTCCCCCTTCTTCCTCACCCACCTTGGTGCCTGCAGGGGTGTTTCTCTCACGTATTATCATTCATCTCTCACAGTTGCTGTTGCACAGTAGCTTTTTCCTCTTAAATATATTATTGCAGAGGTGCTACCACTGTTGCTGATGGGCTCAGCCTTGGCCAGCAGTGAGTCCATCTTGGAGAGGGATGGCATTGGCTCTATTTGACATAGGGGAAGCTTCTGGTGTCTTGCCACAGAAGGCACCTCTGCAGCCCCATCTTCCCCTGCTACCAAAACTTTACGATATAAACCCAATACAATGTGATACAGGGGCAAACGTGGATTATAGAACTAACAGAAACAAAGTAGGCAGCAACATAAGAAAAAGAGAGGAAAGCACTGTAGAGGTGAGGAAGACTGAATCTTTGGAGTGTTACCTCCATTTATTAGGCCTACCAGAGAAATTGGAACAAATTATATCAGCTTTGGAAGACAAAGAAGCTGTTGATATGTAGATTTGAATCTATCAATCCTAATTTATGGAAAGCCAGTTGGAAAATATGGTAAAAAATCATACAGTGCCTTATAGCTTATTCTTCTCTTCTGGTTATGAAGTATATCTTTATACTTTAAATTGAGAAACACCAGACATTTCAGATTATCTATATTTCAGTTATGAAAGATATCAGTGAATAGCAACTATTTTTTATGTTGTCAATGAAAACATCTTAAGATCTCTTTTTTTAGTGACTGAATGAGACTCTCTGAAAATGCAGGATTAGAAAGGTAAACATTAGGAAGTATGTTTAGCTGGGAGGAAATACGAAGAGTTGGGAAGAAAGGAAAGAAAGCATTGGGAAGAAATCAGTTGGCACTGAGGTATTTGGGCTTTGTTACTGCTTTCAAAATCATCAGTAATTCAGGCACTGAATACTAGTTCGACATCCAATTTGTAGCTGTGAGAATAAAGGACAGTATAACATACTTTGCAACTTTTCTTATTTCCTTCCTCTCAAAGCTCTCTGGTTTTGAAAATATGCCAATCCAGATGTGCAGTCTCTTGACCTAGCTGATTGCTTTTTATGAATTGTTAGATAAAGGCTGGGAAAAGAGGACTGAAATAAGTTACAGCTAAGTCCCAGTAATACAGACTGGAAAGTACTTTGCATTTTTCAGCCATATGAAGTTTGACTAATGTAGATAGTTTGCAACAGTTCTATAAAGACGGCTGCAACTTTTTACAGTCCCCCCTACATTCACAGGGAAACGACATCACATATACAAAACATGCTCCTTACTCAGATTTAACTTCTCATTCATTGACACTATAGCTTTTGTTATTCAAATTTAAAAGTTGTATGTACTACTGCTAGGTTTTTATATGCAAATGAAAGACTTTTAAAGGACAGCTGGGCATTCTTCATTTTGCCCAAATCATTCACTGCACATCATTTGATGATTCATACTAGAATCACATTTAGAAATGCTAAACTGTGACTTTCTAGATAACTTTCTCATTGAATTTCACTATTGTCAGGAAAATAGCTGCTTGAGAGATTTTGCAAACATTCAGAACTTAACTGCTTGTTATCTCAAATGCAATGAATAAAACTAAAGAAAATCGAGGGAAAAGACTCTCCCTGCTTATAAATTATGATTCTCCACCTCATTTCCTAGTTCTAAATCTCTGGGTTGTCTTGATTTATTTTCAAGTACCTCAAGATTTTGGAGATTTAAGCAGACTGTGGGAAACCTAAGTTCATGGCTCTTTTTTGTTAAAACATTGCGCAGTTACTTTGCTGAGATGAAGCTCCATATATATTGATGTTGACTTCTTTTTCTCCCCCCATGCACAAATGGCAAGAGTTATGGTTAGGCATGCCAAAATAAATAACAAAAAAACCATGGGAAATAGGCAGCTTTTATTTTTCTTTACAGAAGAGATTCATGTTGTCATTCAAGAGAATTTACATAAGCTCCTACTAATTGCAGACTTATTCCAGCAGTATTGACTCAAGCTAAATTATTGGAAGATCTCCTTTCTAAATCACTTGGTATGTTATTTGTCAACATATCAACTTTATTTCCATTAGAGAAAATGGGTTTCCGAGTTCGTCTTTAACCATTTCAGCATTAACATTAAGATTGATAAATTACTTCTATAGTGATATGAAGCCAAGGGTCCTATGTGATAGGGCACATGATTTATCTCAAGTTTTTGATCTGATGAACTGTGGTATTTAATTTGCAAAATGTTTGCCTGGCTTTTTTAATTCAAATATTTTCTATAGGGTTGTTTTGTAGTACCACAATCCAATTTCTGGAATTTCCAAATGACTCTTCTAAAATGCTCTAAAATTTCTAATTGTCAAAAGCTTGATTTCCCTTTTTTTAATCAAATTTCTTCCTTGATACGAAATCACAGATCTAGTACCTAGAATAGATCAGATGTATACAGGAAAGATCTTAAACAAGCTTAAACAAGATCTTTATGCATGCAAGAATTATAAACGCAAATTCCACTGACTATCTGAGGGATTTATCTGCACTGGCCTTTCAAATTAAGGCCCATATCTTCCATTTTCAACATCATCTTTAAGGTAGAATATATTGGGTTTTTATTTTAAAACACCAGTAACCCCTACAGAATTGTTACAGCACTGCAAACTCATTTTTACCATACTGGGATGATTCAGTGCTAATCGTTTTGTTTAAAAGAAAAGCAAACATGGTGTTTCCTGGGAATATGTTCAGATTAGAATAATTGGAAATGAACTCAGGATTACATTGGTACATAACAATCAGTTTATTTTCACCTGACAACTTCAAGTATTGTAATTTGATACAGTAAACCTGATAAAGTTTTAAACAAAAAAGAAAAACAATGTTTGAACAGCAAAGACCTTTGGAGCAGATGTAGGAGGGAACTAAGTGTATTTGTCTTACTATACCTCCTAAAGTAGCTGGATTCATCAGATGTTTTCAGATTGTATCTGTACTTATGTCTTTTATGTTAAATCTGTATGCATATTTAAGGACAGATAAATCAGCAAATTGATTAGCCTTGTTTATCTGATTTGAAGCCCTGTGGAGTCTACTTCTCTATTCCTATGCACAGTGTGAAGTGTGCACTTGCAGTTCTGAAGTGCTATATTTTCAATGCAATCTTATTTTTGGGCAGGCTTTGTTAGTCTCTGATGAGAAATAGCTTATGTGGATGGTACATATTTATGTACCAGTAGTTTTAGCTCAATAATTATCCATACATCTGCAGCTGTCATAGTGCACCTGAAATAAGCAGGGCTGAACATAAGTCATGCCCTGGCTGCTGGCACACGTTCTTCTCGCTTCCTCTTCTTTCCTCTTTTGCTTTATAAAGGAACGGGATCGGGATCTGTACACTCAGACGACAGTGCTTACCCCATGCTACCACTTCCAGGGGCATGAAGTCACTCTGCACCTCTCTCTGTGGTCCCTTCCATGCCCGGGTTTTGAGCCGCCTGGCTCTGCGTGACATGCTAACTCCTACTCTTTTGTGTGCTTTTCGGCACTGAAGGCTTGCCTCTCCGCAGGTATTCTCCCAGTGAGTGATTAAACACATTACTGCAACGACGTAATTCTTCGTAATTATTATGTTGTAAACAGTTGGTATTAGAATAGTTTCAGAGAGCCATTTATCTAAAACAAAAAAAAAAAAAAAAGGAAAGATAACATTAAAAAATGCTAATGCTTGACTGTACGATTCTGCAAAATGCTAGAACTGCACCCCAAAGCCTTTTTGTGCTTTTGCAGCAAGGATGTAACTATGGTGACAGTTTCTTTCTTAGTAATATTAGTCTAGTGCTCCCTAAACTCTGAGCAGCATATTAAATCAGATCTGATTAAATTGGGTTCCCTTGATAGAGCAGAAGATTGCTTAAACCTTTCTAATTTGTGACCTATGATTGTGCTCAGTTAAATGTGATATTAAGGTCAAGGTCTAACATAAAGTCACAGAGTACACCACAAATTCATTACTACATTTTAATTCATGTAGTGACACATCTGAGAACATGCTCCTTTACCTTTGACCCTCAGTTGTAAAGGAAATCCATCTGTACTTACTGGGTTATGCAAACCTCTGGAGAGTAGATTGTCAGGATTGTTAAGGATATAGAAGGTCATGATAAGGAGACAACTGTATAAATACTCTATCATTAATATTCTCCTTCACAATGAATATTGGCAAAAATCAGTAAATAAGGGCCTTACACAACAATGCCTTGTGACACCTTTCAGAGCAGAGAACAATTTGGGGGGGTATTTATAGTGTTCATTCAACTTTGACTGTCTTGCTTAGGTACAGTTAAGTGGGCCAAATAAGGCACCTAAATTTCCTCTGCAGTTAACAGAGACAGGTTACCGACAAGGCAGCGGTTCACCACCAGTTAAATGCTGTGAAGGCAGTACAAATACTGCCTTTGTTCTGACATACAATGTATGTGAGCAAGATAGAACGGGCATCAAAATGCAAGAAGAAGGATGAAGGAGAAAAGAAAGTACTAAATTACAGTAACAATTAGAAATTATTTTATGATAAAACACCTAGTCCCTGCCAAGACAATTCGTTTTTATGTACACCCCATTTATTTGGCTCATTTTTCACATGAGTTTTTCACAAGTGAAAAAAAAAGAGTTTATTGCTTTGTTTGCTGTAGATATTCAGCTGGTACAAATGTTATATATTCGGTCATATCTTGTTCTTTAGCACTGTCAACTGCCTGTCAATCTTCATATTTGTAAAAAAAGAAAAAACACCGGCCGCCCCACCGTGCTGAATGTGACACATTGTAATGTCAGAAGACCAAGAGACAGGTGATGGTTTATGATAGAAATAAATCTTTTATGAGAGCAAACTTGGGAGAATTGCATGTTTTTGTAGGGGATATATCTCTGCACAGCTACCACTGACAGTCTTCTCCAATGCATCAGTTTGATAAGGCAAGGTTTTTATTGTGTCTAATCATGTATTGAGTCATTGCAGGGAGGAGGAAGAGAGGTATATAGGTATATATATTTATATACCTCTTTGCATATATATATAATATGTAATATTTATGTGTGTGTATCAATATAGATGTGTTCATGCCTTTGTATATGTTTGAAAAGAAATTCATTAAATAAGCCTTAAACTGACTCCCCCATTTTATGGTACAATTCTGGTTGCTACACAGCATGCAAGACTGTTTTGGCTTATTGCATTCTGAAACGAGACAAAACGCTTTCTGGAAAAAGACTAACTTGAATGAGAGGACATGGGAGTTAAACTCTATGTACTGAAATACACTGAGATGTTGCATTTTTCATACCTTTGCAGTATTTTAAATATGTTGTCTGTAACTAGGTTGCAGAATCATTTTGAGTTTTTATCTGAATATGTATAAAAGAGTCTTAGCCTTCCAGAAAGAAGTAGAAGCAGAAAGCCACACATTCTACAGCCAGGCAAAATCATTTGAAGGATTTTATTATGAGTTCTTCCTATAACAGGGGCCATCACATCCTGCCCTCTGAAGATTTCATTTTTACAGTTAAGCTATTCCAGACCTATCATGTTACCATGATAAAAATAAATTATAAGAATCACACAAACCTCAAAATCTCTGCTCTTTATTTGTGGAAAAAGCCAGGATATGTATAAAAATTTCTATGCCAAAAAGCCCCAATGTCATAATGAACCTAGCAAACAGTTACATTTCTAGTCTCCCCTCAGCTGTTTGTCCATTGTATAGCACTTTTGTCATTCATTTGCTAGCCTGACTGCACATAAAGTTATAATTACAAACCCCTCCCAGTCTTTTTCTCCTTAAAATGGCAGTCACATAAGATAAAATGAGTGTTCAAAACAGTCAGCACCACAAAAGCACAGCACTGATAAGAAAAAAAAATCTTTTTATTTCTTCTCTTAGGTCCTCAAAGTTTTTGCAATTCTATGCTAACCTTTCCCCTTCTTCTTATACTGATGCTATTTTTCTTGTTTTATATTATAGTTGCTTATCTGACCAGCACAATTGCTGCATGGTGTAGTTAGTTATGCTTTTACCACAGATCCATGCAAGGGTCAGCACACAGTCATGCAACCCAAAGGACAGATCAAGGCTGACAGTGTCTTTTTGTAGTAAAGTAATCTTCTGACAGGCAAGTTCTTTAGCTTGATAGCTGCTACATGATAGAGCAGTGGATATTGGGGTCCACACGCTGAAGCCTAGACACAGGGCTATGAAGTGAAGGAAAAAGAGTGTAGACATGTTTTGTTTTACACTGGATAAAAAAAGCCCATTCTACCTCTTGTGTGAAGATCTGTGCCAAGCATCCTATAGAAATGCCTGACGACTCTGTCTATCTGTATAAAAGCAGTTGTTAGGGTGCTTCAAGAGACCAAAATACTTTACTGCCTTGCACATGACACATCTTTTATTCTCATGGTATGAACTTGGAGCGTAAGAAAATAAACAATACATTGACAGGCAGACACATGGGAGGGATCCCAGTCTGGTCCTGTGACAGTCGAACTTAGTGTCCAGTTAATTCCATCTACCAATCCTGGAAAGCAAAACATACTATTCCATACACTATTTTGCCAAATAATCCCCACTAGTAAAATTGTTAAATTCTGTAGGCTTCAGCAATATTTTGTTTGCAAAGTGACCTAGTTGTGTTTCCTGTCTATTGTGTTT
>KZ505870.1:0-95236 GCA_002844005.1 Limosa lapponica baueri | reverse complement strand
GAGTTGTTTCAGACTGAGATACAGAAGAGGACAAACCAGGGAAACAGGGTTAAATTGCTGTTTATTCACAGAGTTATTAGTTAAAATAGTATCTATTACTCTTTGCATTTTATTAAGTGGAGACAATTCCTATGAATTTTACCACAGCCAAGAATACTTTTAAAATAGTTGTGTGCCTGCAATTTATTTTACAAATGTCTATGTGTGTATATATTTATGTAGATATAAATGTTATCAAAAAGTGATATATGCAGATCACTCCTCTATTTTATTCCCTTTCCTTTATAGAAATAAAACTAAAAAAGAGATTAAGAACCAGAATCCAAATCCTTAAATGTAACTCCAGCTAACTGTAATTTCACAAAGAAAACAATAGCCAAAAGTATTTCACTGAAAAGCAGTAGATTTTATTTATAATATTTATTTTTATTTCATGAGATGAAAAAAACCAGTGGAGAATTCTTACAACTGTATGTTCCAGAGAGTCTATAAACTTAGTAACCATGAGAATTGGAGAGAAGCATTTCTCTTGATAGTAAACTTGTGGCAACGATGTTATTCAAAGGCTGGGAAATTGAAAGAAGACCCGTCCTGAAAGGCAGTATATAATACAATCTCAAAAAGGTTTGTTCAGACTAGAAAAGGACTTACGAAACATACAGTGTTACTAAGAAATACAGGTTTCTTGGATATAGATGTGTATCAAATTCTGTAAAAATCTCTTGTAGAAAGTAACGTATATTTTTTTCTTTTCACTGCAGATTGTACCTTTGAAACAGTCCATTTTACCTTGAGAAATGGTGGTGGAAATGGCTTTTTGGTCTTTCCTATGCCCTTTAGTTCTTGCCCACTCCATGCTCTCTCACTTAAATTCATCTACTAGCCCCTGCCTAAAGGCTTAGCCCTGTCCCCAGGGGCTTTTTTCAGAAGTCAAGGAACATGGGAACACAAGGGCAATCTGTCCAAATGACCTCTCCTTTAATTGTGCCCTCTGCTCATACAAATTAACGCAGCTGTACCGTTCCTAAAAACAAGTCAATTCTAATCCTATCAGAACACTGTCCTTTAAATTTACAGAATATATTAGTGTGCAAATTAATATAAGCTGGGGGCAGATGAGATTTACCTACTAGAAAACCTGTCAAGGCTTTTTTCTCTCTTTTTTCTCACAAAATAAGCAACACGGTTGGAAATCAATATAGTCTACAGACTAGATGGAGAACTGTGCCATTTAATTGATCTGTGTTTTGTATGTGAAGTATAAAATGATTCTGAGGAAGGGAGGATGTGAAGGGTATGTAAGTAGATGCATTGGAAAAGCGAATAACTATTACGTTAGTTAGTGACACATGTAAAAACAGAATGGAGAAGAGAACCATGAAAAGGAAAACAGTTAAGTGATTAAGTGATCCATGAGGTTTGTTGCTTTATGTCCAGTACCTGTTTTTTGGTAATTAATCTGTCTTTACATTATTAGAAAACCCTATTGGAAACAAAGGATTTCAGAGCAAAATATTTTGTTGAATGATTTGCAAGAGAGCTGGGACATGCAAACTTGCCTGGGTGAGGGAGAAATCTGATACTGAACAGAACCAATGAACTACAAGGGAATGACAGAAGGAGACAAAGGCAGCACAGAAGAGTGGTAAGCTGTGCAAATCAAGGAATCTCCATTTTTAAGGCAAAATTAAGATATGCAAATTGAATGTGGAGGGTGAAAAAGTTGATAAGCAGACTTGTAGAGAGGATAGGCATGGTCAGAAAGATAATGAGACCATTACTGTCTTTTTCGAGGCACACTAGGTCCACCCTTGTGATATAAAGTAGAGTCTGAGTGAGACAGTAAAGGTAGAGAGGATGACATAATTTTTTAATAAATTGTAAGAGATTAAGTACAATATTTAAGAGTATTTATATGGTCAATGAAATAAAAAATGAAAAACAAAGTGTGAACTGAGAGCACAGGAGGGAAAAAAGGCTGAATGAGAAATGCTGTCTATTTTTAGATGTTTTGGAAGACATGTAAGTTTGAGTCCAGGGGTCTATGTTCAGGTGGAAGGTTACAGGTGAAGAGAGAAAGACAGGAATCATTGGGACAAAAGAAATAGCACAAGCCTTTTTCACCTTCTGCAACTATTAATGTCATTACTGGTTTTCTCTGAGCTTCATTAGGCTTTGAATCAGACCCTCTGTGCGAAGAGCAGAGAGAATCAGACAAGAGTTCAAGGCATGGTCAAGAAAATGGCCTCTGTCTTTTGTCAGGAAAGTTGAAGAGCATAAAGACACCGAAGTTGGTTGACCATTTGTTATTGTGGGGATTGAAATTAGCATGAATGGGATGGATCAAAGCTGTAAGTGGACGGTGAGCATGAGTTTACTTAGTAAAAAGAAGACAAAACTGAATATAAAAGTCTTTCCACCCCGTACAAAAATGAACCATTCTAAAAGCTGAAATAATGAAAAAGAAAAAACTTTTGGAGCAGTTTGACCTTCTTTTCTTACTTTATACTGATGTCTCTGAAACATGAAAATGGACTGTACTGGTTAAGCAGGTTGGATGCCCACCTTTTCAATTTTTTCCCAAAGTTTTAACTTCCCTGAGCATTTTTCACTTTGTATACAGATTGCCTTTATCAGATTTCAAGTGTTTTAACTTAAATATTTAAGTTAAAAAGCACTTGCAGTAGTTCTCACTTGTCACAATGGGGTTTATATATTTTCACACAATCCAGACTGCATATGTAGATGAAAGCCAAGAGTGGATACAGAACACTGGAATAGTACTTCACACCTCATCTACTTTTAAAATGTTGTTTCCTTCACAGGAGTGGAAAAAATACTTTGCCATTTATCTCTCTAAAGCTGACATGCTGAAAAACTAAGTTATCTACATCACAAAACAGAAAATACTTACTGGAATTCACAAAGAGGTCTTTAATGGCCAACGATCACCAGACTCCTAGATGCTTGGCAGTTATTGGTACCTAAACCTTCAGAGATGTCAGATATCAAAAACTTGATTCAATCCTCCATGAAACAAACATTAAATTTGCTAAAGTACTTTTAGAGATATAAAAATAATGAATGCTTGATCAAGAATTAAGTGAAAATCCTTTTTTATCATGTTTAAAATAGTCAGGAAAATAGTCAGTGCCCTTTCTGTTGAGGACCAAACAGCCTCTCACTACAAGAGAAGGTCTTGAGGTAAGTTGTGGTTCTACAAGCAGTCTATACGTCCAGTCATTGGGGAAACTTCCTCTGTAGCTGCTCGTTAAACAGATATTAGTCGGATTAAAACAGACAATTTTCATGCTAGCCATCCTTATGTCATTTCTTGAAGAAAGAAGGAAAATATTTGTGAACTCACTAAAAAAGCATTAAACAAATCCTCCATATGAATCTTTGAATCAATGTTTTTTTTTAAAAAAAAGGATACTAAGTTCTTTTTGCGAAAGGAGTATCAAATATTTAGAAATATCCATATATGTCTATAATGTGGGATACAGGTGTAGAAACTTTAAAGAGCTTTGTCCCATAATTTTTATGATCTCCTGTAAAATTAACATACAAAGAATAGATTAAATACTGTAGCTAGGGAATTATTCCATTCTTACTAGTGAGGATAAAGTGGGAAGTGTTTTGTGGTGAATTTGTCATTCACAGATTATCTACTTTTGTAGCTATGCAATTTTTCTTCATACTCTTCAAGCTGATGGTTCCTTCTTAGACTCTGTCACTGAAATTGGATTTATTTGGATATTGACAAACAGAAGGAAGTAATTGGGACTGAGCAGGAGAAGCCGTATATTGTGACATATGCGTTTCCTAGAGCTGTAAAGTCATCATCAGAAATGAAAATAATCTAAAAACATTAATGTAAAACATTGACATCTTTCCATATGTGAATATGTCCTGGCTACATAACTTTTCTTTTAGCCTTCTTAAGCTTTCCTTCTAGTATTCCTTCTAATGTTTTTGTCGTGTATATAAGTGGTACCTCTTGTTGTGTAGGACATTCAACTCAAATAGCTTTTCTTCTGGGCTGAATCATGACTGCTTCTTGCTGACTCACTTCTAAAGCATACATTTCTTTTTAATAATTTTATTTAAAGGCCAGGAGAGTCCTCCCTCTTCCCAGTTATTCATTGCATTTACCTTGCTCTGTCATGGGGCTTCAGAGATTATTCTTTGTCCTTTCATTCCTGAAACACAGGAGCTTCCCAGGGTCTGATAAACGTCCATCTTCTGAACACACAAAGAAGGGAGAGATGGATCAGAGTAAACCCAGCTGCCAGCATGTTTAACATACCAAACAGAAGTAAGAGCTGACAGCAGTGGAATGGGAAGAGCAAAACAGATCCTCAGCTGAGCTTTCCTCTCTCACATCTGTAGCTTTGATATTAAAGTAGGGAATTGCTTGCACTTACAGATATTTCCTACAACTGTCTACACCTAACCCAGTTTCACTGATGGTGTAATCTGAGTGTTATTGTATCTCCTCTGAGAACTGGGGTGTACTTTTGAATGGCTAAAGTGCCTTAGGACCTAATGCTTCCTGAAGCTGGTTACGGCTAGGTTCAAAAAGGGCTGTGTACACATCCCCTGGGAAGGAAGAATTGGTGGGTTTCCACTAATGGATGCCTCCAGTGCTACATGGCTCCTGAAGAGTTCATATGCAGAAAACACGTTGCACTTTGTCCATTTGAAAATTCAGATGAGATACAAACTTTTTCCAACTGAACAAGTATAAAAATTAATGACACCAAACTGGGAGGAGGGGCTGATACATCACAGGGTTGTGCTGCCATCCAGGCAGCCTCAACAAGCTGGAGAAATGGGCTGACAAGAATCTCATGAAATTCAACAAGGAGAAGCGCATTGTCCTGTACCTGGGGAGGAACAACCCCAGGCATCAGTACATGCTGGGGGCCACCCACCTGGAAAGCAGCTTTGCAGAATATGCCCTGGGAGTCCTGGTGGACACCAAGTTGAACATGGGCCAGCAATGTGGCCTTGCTGCAAAGAAGACTAATGGTATCCTGGACTGCTTTAGGAGGAGTATTGCCAGCAGATAGAGGGAGGTGATCCTTCCACTCTGCTCAGCACTGGTAAGGCCACACCTGGAGTGCTGTGACCAGTGTTGGGCTCCCCAGTACAAGACAGACATGGAAAGAGTCCAGCGAAGGGCTACAAAGATGATGAAGGGACTGGAAAAACTTTCTTATGAGGAAAGACTGAAAGAGCTGGGACTGTTAAGCCTGAGAAAATATGGTTCAGAGGGATCTCATCAATGCATATACATACTTGAAGGGAGGGTGCAAAGAGGATGGAACCAGGCTCTTTTCAGTGGTGCCCAGGGACAGAACCAGAGGTAACAGGCACAGAATGAAACATGAGAGGCTTCATCTGAACATCAGGAAATACTTTTTTCACTGTGAGGATGACCGAGCACCAGCACAGGTTTCCCAAGGAGGTTGAGAAGTCTCCATCCTTGGAGATATTCAACAGACATTTGGACATGGTCATGGGCAACCAGCTCTAGGTGACCCATCTGGGCATGGGGTTTGTACCAGTTGACCTCCAGATGTCCCTTCCAAACTCAACCATTCTGTGGTTCTGTGATTCTGTGATTCCGTGATTCTATGCATGTGTATTTCCTGATCTGCATTTATTCCAAAATCAATGAATCAGAGAGATCTTACTATAGTCATTGAAATTGTTATGTATGTTATATTAACTTCTTATGTTCTCCAGGAAAAACCATACTCCTGTAACTTTTTCACTACTCCTTCGCAATATTGTTGGAGTGCCCTGGTGCTGTAAAACCGTCTATGAAGATTTTAACTGTGCTCAGAACCATGTGTTTTATCACTATTACAGTGCACCAATTCCACAAGATTTTTTCCACAGAATATTATAATGTCTTTTTCTTGATTCATATATACACAAGAATAATAAAGGAATAGATTTGTAATGACAACTTTGCACCACTGCTACCTTTACCCTGAAAAGGGTCAGTATTTCTGCCATTTTCAAACTTTTTTTCTCTTACCCCAGCTTTATTTTTTTTTCACTTCAAATAAATTAAATACACAAGATCAGATACATTTTCACTGCATTAACATGAGCAGAACTATGATATGATGTTGATTTTCGAACTATCAGTATTTTGAATATCTGCTTATATGCAATATCAGCTGAAGACAAATCACTGCTCCATCCTGATTCAAATCAAATACCAAAATGTTGTGTGGACTATGCTTCAAACATTTCAAGCTGTGCAGACTTAAGATGTCCCTTTTTTGTCAGATAATAGACCCAAAGAGAGATCTCCTGAGCCATCCACTATTAGGAGATGGGTCCTTTGAACTCTTCATCTATGCTGTACAGTAAATATAAATTACAATGCCATTTGTAAAATTAGAAGAGGATTCCATTCTTGTTCCTTGTTAAGACATAACAAAACTTTCAGGATTTTGTAAGAAAGGAAAAGAACTCATTAGGTATCTTACTAGACTCCTCTTCAGAAAGGGGCATTTTTTTGCAATTCCCAAATTTGCAACTAATCAGATTCCCAGTACAGTTCAGATTACTTCTCCATTATTGAATGGGAGGGGGAAGGGATCACAGATAATGAATGATGCATGCCCCGAGGATTTTTTACAGGAAGAAAAAGGATGCAAGAAATTAAAAATTCTACTTTGCTCACAACTACTATTACTTCATCAGTAGCAAAGATATTAGGCCACAATCATTTGTGTTCTCTCAGGGGAATGCACTGAGAGGTCAAGCTTCCTCTATTTATTTTTTTTTTTGTTAGGGACCAAGTAGTTTTCTTTTCCTTGTCTCTTTAATCAAATATTATTCATACCCCAGGGTAGGAGAAACACTCATTCAGATGACTTTCATAGTCTATTTGCCTGGCATATAACTTACATTGTTCTGTGTGATCATGTAACTGAAGACTATTATAATCCACACACACAGGAGGACAGTGTTATAGTTGTGCATTCATCCTTAACGCTGGCATTTCTTGACATTTGAGTAGTTCGCCATGTAAACTTAATGTTGCATGAACACAGTTGGTTTTTGCACTTAATTTCTTAAAGCATTTTTTATGGAAAAAATTGGTACAAGAGAGGGAGAAAATCAGAAGTTGCAAGGTATACATGGACTTCAAAGTTTTACAGTTTGCAAATAATGTAATTACAGTTTCTTAATTTCATTTCAAGGTAAGCATCAGGGCAGTCCATCAACTCAATTGCCCTTGATCAACATTACCAGAACAAAACAATCTAGAACCTTTGCAACAAAACAAAACAAAATCTCTTTTATCTTTACTTTCTAACTTATTTATTAAAATATCGTCTACATTAAAAGTATCAGATTAATCACCATTAATCTGTTTGTTGCTAGATAAATTCGTGGTAACACTGCTTCAGTTAAGCAATGGTCATTACTATTCACTATCATTAGATTAAATCAATGTCCTGGGAGACAGCATCTCCCATATAGCATGTTCAAATGCAATATTTAAAGCCTTTCACTCTGGACATGACAAAGTATCACAGAACTGCCATTGCTTCTGTAGAGGACAACAGCTGACTGCCTCAAAGATTCAGAGAAAGGATGCATGTTTAGCAAATGCAGGTAGATTGTTGTTCTTGTACCATCTGTTTCATAAACTGTGTACAGAGGATAGGTCTAAAGTGCATACCAGAGGACAGGTAAAAAGTTCTGTTGTGGAATACATTGTGGAAAATTTCACAATAAACAGTATAAAACTGTCCTGAAGGCACACAGGGAATGAAAGTCAGGGTCAACTCACGTCTCAATGGGATGTAAACTCCCAATAGAGAGTAAAGATTTCAAGTGTCATTCCAGCGAGACATCCTCCTGAATAACTACTATATTTATGAAGAAAGCGTATGCTGCAGAATGTGTCTTCCAGACCACCCATCACTTCTGCTTTTCCTCTGCATATTCAGCCTCAGCCACTGCTGTGCACACTGGGCTCAGAGGAAGGAAGCAAAACCTGGGCCAGGAGGAAAAATGTTCTTCCCATACAGCTTGCTTTGTTCCTCCAAGCATAAGGCAACAAATATCTATTTAATCCTTTACATGTTTGCAAGGCATTACATTCAGGAAGGCTTTCATAAATAATACCTCCCCCATGAGTAATTATAAATGCAATTACACAAATGTGAGGAGCTAAATCTTTTTTCCAAGGTTACACAGACAGCGTGTTTCTCTACTGTGAGTGCTTTGCTCCAAATCTGATGGATATTTTATGTCCTACAGAGAAAACAATAATGATATGTGATCTCATGCAACAGACACTAAACAAGCAAGAACTAGTTATCATGTTCTCTGCACATGTAACTTCAGAACAACTACAGGAAAGAGCTGATAAAGGAAAGCTGTGTACATCACATACATTTTTGACCAAAGAGTAATTCCCCACAGCAGGTCTTCAAACATTTGTTACTCTTTAACAATAGCTTTGGGTTTCTCTCATATTTTCTTAGGCACATACTCCTCATTAACATATTTCATAATTTATTTTCTTTAGAAAAGTTTGCTGTTTGATTTTATTTTTTTTCTTCAGTGAGGATAATACATTTCATTGTCATAAATTTCAAATAGCTGAAAGGAATTTTTTTTAAACTATTCCACGATGCTCACTTTTGGGTTGAGACCAAACATGGGGAGTTGCTGCCTCAGAAATGAGTGATCTGTTTTGAGTGTGTGAGTTTTATAACCCTAACCACTGTAGCTACATGTGCTTCACTGTGTGTACGTGCCCATATTTCAAAGCACCGGAAGTTTTATATAATAATTCACAACAATATCATCATGCCAATTAAATGGCCTATTTTGTGTATTTATGTTCAGTAAGTGATCAGTCCAAGAGTGACTTAACTGTTGCTTTTAGCCTTGGTTTTGTGCATTACACATTGAGGAAGCAGACTGACTGTGCTTACTGCCCCAGTTGCCCGTCTCTGCATGCAAACACCAGTCAGCTTTGCCGCCTTTCGCTTACAGCACTTTTCAACGAGTGCTAAAGAATTGCTTTAGGAGCTGGGGAAAGCTGTCAGATCCCCTGCGAGATTAAATGAACACACTTGCCAGAACAGAAAGGAAAAAGAGAATTTGCTTGTTCAGGGCATGCATGCTTGGGCTTGCTGCTGTTGGAGGAGGGGCTCTGTAGGTGCTAGCGGTAGAAATGGATTGTGGTTTAAGGAACTGCTTTTATATGCTTAGTAAATTGTAAGTACAGGGTAACCAGGTTAAGTTCTGATCCTTCTCTTTTCCAGGGCACTTAAACCCACCAATTCAAAACTCCCCTAAGCTCCAAGAACTCTAAGGCCAAAATGAAATATGAAGACATTTTTGTAGTGAGTTGTGAAAGGTAGTTGACAATTTAAATCCTTATGCCCAATATGTGGGAATTTAGATATGTCATTTTCTTCCTCTGGAGTCTGGCTATGTCTTAAAGATGTATTAAAAAATATTCATTCCATTCTGGCAGTATTTGTCAGTCCTACTCTTTTCTTATTTGTCAAGGACTAGGATGCACAAAATAATAATAATACTAACGGAAAACATCGTGGATGCAAGCACTGACATGACAGACTTTCTCACAGGTGCAGTTCTATCACCTTTTTAAAATCTGCCTGTAGATTCATTGAACAACTGTGAATGCACTGAAACAGACTTCAGCTAAAGAAGGATTTCTCCTATGCACATCTTAGTTTTCTGCTCAGACAACGGAAATAGTTCTGTCTGAATTACTTACCTATATGGAATCACTGTTTGAATTAGAAGCATTTAAATCAAGGAATTTATAAACAAGTCTGAAACTAAAGTTATTTTTTTTTTCAGAAATAATTCATGAAATGGTACTGTCTGGCAATTGTTACCCAGGATGTAATAATAAGAATGGAGAATACTGAGTCTAATTGGGAAGGCCTGTAAAAAATACTCTTGATTTTTCTGTGATGTTCACTGTAAATCTTTGTCTCTTTTTTCTTGCTTTTCAAATACATACTTGCTAAAAAATACCTGAAGGAGACTGTCTGCTCTTTGTACTTTCAACTACACATTACACATCCATCCTGACTGGAGTCTCTCTTAATAATTAACACAGTACTGAAATTTCCAACAACTTGTCGGTGTTTCTAGGAATTAAAGACAAAAAGAGTTTGCCGAGATTACTATTTCTCAAGTTCTAGCACAGATAAAATCTGTGTCTTCTTGTGAACTGGAGTCAGACATCCAAAGGGGACGTCCAAAGGATTAAATCCATTAATTGTGAAGCACATGCCTTTTTTTAAAAGTAATTTGATGTAAGCTAAACCATAGGAACTCTTGAATAACTAAGAATGATTTGATGAGCTGTAGTTGTTTGTTGATACACGAGGCTGAGATTAGGCATATCAGAAGCGGGTTGTTGGTGAGGCCGTTCATTACGTTTATGATGTCTGTTGCGGGGACAGGGATGATTAGTAGGTATGATGTAGATGGGCAAAGGTTATGTGCAAGCAGTGACAAATCTCATCTGTTCTGCATGGTCGGGGAACACAAAACAAATGAATTTAAATTCCTCCTTATGCCTTTGTAGAGTAGAGACCAAATGTAGCTTCACACAGGAAGGTGGAGTGAGCAAATCACTGTGCAAGGAGGCAGCTAATTGCTGAACTTGATTGCAACTGCTAATCAGAGTCACAGGGAAAAAAATGTTGGGAATTAATTAGGCAAGGACCTTCAGAACAGCAGCAGGAAGCCTCCAAGTGACCTTTATTTACAGTCAGTTAAACAGAAGTGTGACTAAAAATGCCAAGGAGAAAATCAGATTATTAATATTGATTGCTTAAAGAAAATGAATAATTTAGGAGCAGAGTCAGAATAAATATGCAGTGACAGAGATGAAAGAGCACAATGTACTGCCTTTCCAACATTCATCTATCATGCAGCAGTGCCCCTTCACACAGAAATGGAGAATTTCCACCATCACAAAACATAATTAGTTTCATGACCCAGCATGATTGCTGTATTGCTGCTACAAGGAGCTTTTTTTTTATTATTATTTTCCCAGGGCAGCAAAATGTAGGGGGGAGACACAAGTCTGCTGAACAGAAGCTTTGCTCTTGGAACTTTCCACAGAAATCAAATTCAGGTACTATGGGATTAACTTTTAGCTCTTTGTCAACAAAATACCAGAAACATAGTATATCATTTTTTCAGACATGCTGTCAGAGTAACCATTTTAAGCAAAGCTTAAAAGCATCTATAGAATCTCTAAATCCTAAATTCCCTCTCCTGCTTGTCTATACTCTGGGGGTTTTTAGACTGATTATTTTTAATCTGTCCTCCTTTTTTTGCCTAACTTTAGTCTTGTATCCTAGTAAATTGGCATAATTGGTTGCAGGTACTGTTAGAATAGACACTTTGTTTCTTTTTGGTGGGGAGCTGTGGGATGATTTTATTTTTTTCAAATTTACAAATTTGAATAATAAAAATGTTATAACATATAATCATAAAGATAAAATATTTTTATAGCACTGAAAGTATAACATAACAAAAAAATTACTGTGTGTGTATGTTTTCCAAATCAGTCCCATTTTTCATAAGCTCATGTGAAAAGGAACCTGGGTATCACTACTTCTATATCTCATCCTATGTTGTTTATGTCAGCTGTTTCTTTCCTATTTTTATTGTTTTGCCTCTTTTATTTTTCTCCTTTTTTTTTTTAAAGAAAAAGAGGTGAAGATATAATTGAGCAGAACAAGTAGACCACACAAATCTAAGACAAAATTGTCTCCCATCATTCTGCTGTGTGGGAATCTCAAAATTATCTTCAGTACTGAAATTATACAGAAAAAAGGTGATTCTTGTAGTTTTCTTTTTTCTCTGAGGAAAACGAGTGCCACAGCTAAAGTTTTCAAAAGATGATGCTTAAGTTAATTGGACTGTATGGTGGCCAAATTTCCTCCTCTGCTGTTAATGGGCTCAAAGATGGTGGCTCATCAGTTGTCAGGGTGCCTTTTGAGTACGCAGGGGTTTGTCTCAACGGCAGGGGAATTCCTTGGTAGCTGTATTTGGCTGTATTATAGTCATATAAATGAACAAAAGGGTCTGATGACAGCACGCATCCGAGGATTATGGCTCCAACTTTCATGACAGTATGTGCGCTCATGCACAGGCAATACATACTTGTCACAGACGAAACAGGTTAACGTGTGTTAAATGTTCATACACATCCGTTGAATGTAGATCCATGAAGGAAAATTGTACTTCAGGCAGCACCTTGGATAAAACATAGGAAAAAGTGAGCATTTAGAATACAATCCCACCCCTTCCCCATGACAAACACCTGTCAAAGGCAGGTAAATGTGAATGAATAATTCAGTCTGTGCAGAAAGGAAACCTGTGCTGGTTATCCATAAACTCATACCAACAATCCTGAGTATGCACTGCTTTTCTTATGCAGGTTTGCATTGCTAAATGTGGGGAAATGTAACATGCAGTAGGACAAGTGGGAGCACACTGAAATGTATGGTATTAGGATCCATAAATATTTCAGTTTTCATTTTCTCTACTGCCACAGACATAATGACTTATAGATGAAACAATGAGTTTTCTTCTCAGATAATTGTCTTCACTTCAGCAGACTTTCACTATTTGCATTTAAGTGACTGTTTGGAGTCCCAAAAAATTATAGAAAGTGCTTCATTTCCCAGATTTGGATATGCCTCAGTGAGACTGAGGGATGATGCCAGCAGATTAATAAGGCAAACTAAGTAGCAGTGAACAAGGAAGTCGTGGTTTCAGTATGGATATAAATATATTCCAGCCTTGTAAGACCTTACTCATATGAGTTAAGCCCATTGATTCCAATGAAACTATTCAGAGGAACAGCTACTCACATATTGAACATTAGTATGATGACAGACTGTATCGTGCTACATTCACAGCATGGTAAAAGAAAGAAATGCTGAAATTCAGCTGGTCTATGTAGCTTTAATTAAGCCCCTTAGCACAGAGGACGCTCTTCATTAACAAACCCGTGTCCTTCGGTTTTTTTTCCTGTGGACCATAGAAACATTCATAACAGACAATGAACACACAAGGTTAACATTAATGCATGAATAACACTAAATCTAGCATCCAGAACTTGTCTTTGCAAAATAAATAAGACACTTTTCAGTGCAACTATTTTTTATGAACATTAGTGTGAAATTTTAGCTCATATGACAAAATCCCTCCTATACATGAATTTTAGCTCACATGTGAATTTTATTTCATAAAGTGAATTAAATCATGCTTTTAAGAAGAGAATATATCTGACAAATGCATGCTATTATAAGGCTAGGTGCTTTATGACATGCGTAGCTGACCTATATCCACCCAGATTTGTGCCATCTTTGTGAGCCTTCTAATTTCTTGATCTCCATCAGACCAGAGAAAAACGTGTACAGAACAATGAGAGCAGATTAGATGAGCTTCACTTTTATGTTAAGCATGGAAACATACTTGGTGACCTCTCATCCTTGTCCTTTCAAAACCATCTCATTATAAAACCCACTGTAAAGTTTCAGGGGGAAAAAAAAAAAAAAAAAAAGAAATTGACAGCTTCTGCTCTGGAGTGGCGCAGAGCTGGGATAGCAGGCGCCCTGCTGCTCAGGACCGAGTGGTGTTGGCAGCGCGGTGTGGGAAAGCAGGCATGGCACTAGCCCACGCGATGTGATACCTGGCTCCTTTTCAGTCAGTGCTGTTCATCTCTCACTTTCATGAATGCCGTAATTATACTGGTTGCCACTTAAAAGTCAGTGTTTGCCAAGAGCTGTCACCGAGCTGTGTCTGAAGCACCAGAGCTTTGCAGGAGACAACTGCAGTAACTGTGCAGTACCTGTTGATAAACACTGGCTTTTAAACAGAGGCCACTGTAAGGAAACCCTCAAAACCTGCTCTAACTATGCCAGTGGGAAGCAAGCCATTTGTTTTTCACATACCTTTCTGTTCAGCCTTTCTCTGGTCTGTGAAATATCTGTAACTTGAGAGGACTATAGGAGCTTATTCGGAGGTGTAGTTTGTGAACGGTCCTTGTTCCTAAGGAACATAAACATCATTATTCAGGGAATAACTCATTCCAGGGTATTTTAAATTAATCTGTTTAAATTTACTTTTTTCTTTTTTTTTATAAACGCTATTCAAAGAAAATGACAAGAAGGAGCCACAGAGATTTAATAAAATACAAGCTTAGAACTTTAATCACATTAGAAATCAAAGTAATACAGTTTTTTATTGAGATGTGTTAAAGTGATTGCAGTAGTTGACAAATGGGTTACTGGTGGTTTATAGATGATATCAACATTGAATGTGCTGCTGTTTACTCTCACATGGTGCCAAGGAAGGAAGGAAGGAAGGAAGGAAGGGAAGAAGGAAGGAAGGAAGGAAGGAAGGAGGAAAGAAAAAGGCTCAACAATGCAAATAGACTTTTCTTTGGTGTAGCAAATTGTGCCAAGGTCTTTTGACAGGAAAATCCTTGTGTAACAGGCCAATATGCTGCACTCAGAGTAGTGAAGGGGGCAGGAGCAGAAGCTGACTGAGGCAAGTGGGAAGGGGGAAAGGCACGGAGACCCCTGCCTGCTCCTTCTTCTCCTTATGCCTGCCATCACCCACATGATGTTACAGCACTTGGACCACCGCACTTGGAGGGGTGGAAAGCAGAAAGGCAGAGGGAGCGAGATGGGTGGGCTAAAAATGCAGAATTTATCCTGGGAAGAGCTGTTGTTACTCCCAGAAATAGTCTGGCTTTCTGCTGCTGTCCCTCCCTCACCATTCAGTTAATCAATTTGTGAAAGTACTTCAGCAAATGCTGAAATCCCGTGATATTTGAAACATGTCTTGAAATTAAGCATGTGTTTAAGTGTTTTCTGAAACTGGAATAATAATAATAATGGAGCTTGGGGAACACCAGCATGATTCATAAAGGAGTCCTACTCCACCGTGGTGGAAGGCTGTCATCACTACGGGTCTGGCCAGCTATCTGCAAAGTTATCTTTCCTTTAAATTGACCTTGGAAGAAGCACTTAACACTGAGAGTTAAAAAGGCACTGGCAAACACGGAAACTGATTCCAGACATCCTGATATGCAAAGATGCTAAAGCTTGAGCAAAAATGTCTATTATTTCAATGGAATTACTCCCCTGAATAATATCTCATATCCGAGTAGTATTTGAAAAATCCTATCATGTTTAGAATAATGGTCTAATCCTGCATAATGCTGTGAATCCTTCAGACTCACTGAAATTTGTGTGATCACGCAACATGTAGTGGATCAGAGTCTTTGTGAGCCAGATAAATGACAGAGAAGCAGAGCAGTACGTGTGTCAGTCTGTACATAACAGGCAGGCATAACCCAGCAGACAATTTAATCTCATCCATTTTCTGAAACCATCCTGTATTATCGCAGTGCTGCCTGATGTCGCATTGTAATAAAGTATCATCCTTAGAATGGGTACATGTTTCTGTTTTATCCTTTTGTTTGTACACAGATTAAAGTGTGATCCCCATTGACTGTAACCTATAATTGAATCAAGGATTCTGCTGCTGTCACGGAGAGCAGGAGTGGCGCTTGAGTGGTTTATGAGCATGAGCAGCACAATCTGAAGATTAAACTTCATCTTTGATCTTCAGGCTGTGACCATGAATTTTCTGTTGATAACACATAGAAAGCAAAATAATACAAATAATTGTGAATAGAAGAGATGGAGAGAAAAAGAGGTTAGCCAGGGATCAAAGATGCGTGCTCTTCTGGTGTGAAACTTTGATGCAAACCAGTCAGCTAAAATTGTGGAAGATTTTTACTGGTCATATTTTTTCACATATATTTCAAAAAAATTGTTAAAGTTTTTGGAGGGCAGATCATTGGATCCAAGTGGGTGAAGTAAACTGCTTGGTTAGTGCTTTAAGCTTCTGAAGTCTCAGCAAAATCTTGAATGAGGAAAAATTCTTTTTTCCTGCTCTTTACATGCGAGTCACAGTTTTCTTACTGGGTTCCAAAGTACCCATGGTCTCAAATCGCTACTGCACAGCTGCCACTACATATGTTGCTGCTGAAAGCTAAAACTTGCTGAAATAATCATTCCCAGTGTTTGAAGAGGATGAGTTTTAGGCACTGCTTGATGCATCTTGTTTCTTCAGGGAGCATGAAGTCACAGCACAAAAAAGCAGCGACATCAAAAATGCAGGGTTGATGTGGGTTTTTGTTGCTCCCCCTCCCATTCCCACCTCAGTCTCTGGCAATGTGAAGGACTGAAAAAAAACTGCGTGCATCATAAACCTTTATTTCAGGGTAAGTGATTGGATTGATGTTCATACATAATTGCCTATGCTGGATATGAGAGCTGTAAATTTTTAATTTGTAGATGAAAAAAGGACAATACAGGAACCACAGTATAAAACATTAAAAAAGAAAACAAAGGAAGATGCACTTTCACACTACTCCACTGTCATAGCATAAGAGATGCATAAAATATAAGCTTCCAGGATCAATCATACATATAGGTAAAATCAAATAAGACATATAGTAACCCTGAGAGACAGGTGTCCTTCCCAATTCTTTCACTCCATCAAGATAAATAGCTGCAGTATGGTTGGACTACTACTGATGCAAATCAATAGAACTCCACTGAAATCTGTGGCAGTGTTGAGATTATTTTTTTTCTCCCTGGATCTGCTTCTTGATAGAGTTTGGCCCACTATAAGGCATGCAATGAAAGAGTAGTTCAATATGGTTTAAATTTGTTTCCATGCTCCCTTTTCTGCTTTGAACTTCACTACTGGCAGCTATGACAGACAGAGAAATGTTCAGAGACAGAAATGGAAGAAGGAAAATATTCCTGTTCCAAACAGACAAAAGAGCCAAAATAGACACCAAATACTGGAGGAGGCGGGGAGGGAATTTTGGTTCTGATGGATCTGAGGCCTTAATTTGTCACCAAGCTAGGGGTGGGATGAAAATGTTGAAGGTGGTGTGTCTGGACCTCGCCAGAAGAGGAAATATTTGGCTGTTTTTGCAGAGCAAACTGTTCTGATTTGATGGCTAACCATGGCATTCGGAAACTAACTTTAGTCAGTGAGGTTGGAAAATTCCCAGCAGTGCCTGACGGATCTAAGCCTGTGGTATTTTCACAGCCACTTGTCTTTTCGAGTTAAAGATGAAAGGTGTAATCCACACCTGTGCAAAGCTTGTGTGAGATCTGTGCAGCATGCAAGGGCTGAAAGCAGAGCTGCGCGTGGGGTTTATGTGGTGCTGAGGCTGCGTGATGCTCCACTGCACAGGGATGAATTTAATCTGAGGAGAAAAGGGCTACATGCTGTATAGCCAGTCTAGTCACAACGTGCTATTGAGGAGGACAATAATAAGGACACAACATCTGGTGGAAGGAGGGACACAATTACTCCTCTTTCTTTCTCTTTCAAAGAGAGCAGCTCTAATTCTCTTCTGATACCATTTTTCTTTCTGATGCTGTAACTTTACAGTTTTCAGTGAGGCAACCCCAAGGTGTGCCAATATAAACGGAGCCAGCTGTAATTCAGCCCAGTGTGAACTCTTGATGGTTTTTGAATATGTAATTGCAGCTACAGGGAGGTGAAATCAAATTGGAGCAGAGAGCTGCCATCCAAAGACTGTGCCTCTTGACACCACCAGAATCTGTGCGGAAGAAAGCCTTTTCCATACAGGCTCACGCAGAGCACAGAAACCCTGCTCTGTGTGTTCAAACCAGAGCTGGGAAAATGAGCTAACAAATGTTGCTCATGAATATTCATACACATTTTCAAAGGAAGGAATTTATCCATGTCGACATCTCATTTATGTTTGCATTCTGCCAAAGTGTAATCGTGAACAATCCAGTATGCACACAGTTTAAAGTAAATTTTAAATTAAAGTAATGGCAGCTATTAAAAACTCGATTTTTTCAGTGAAACTAAGTGCATATCGCCCTTCCTGACATTTGGTCTATTTAAATATAAAAGAGTATGGAGTGAAAACTCTGCTGAGTCTTTTACCAGGACTTTTACACCTGTAAAAATCGTCTGCAGATTTCATGGGAACATTGCTTCCTCTACTAGACACCTGGAAAGATAGAGAATTTCGGCTTATCTGAAGACATATTTCCACTTTTAACTGTAACTGGAGGTGCTATGCACACCAAACACCAGAGAGATTTAGAGTTTCCTGAATCTCAGAAATGGTCCTGTTCAATTTTAGGTTAGACTTCAGTGTAAATTCTTTTATTTTATGTGGGTTAATAAATGTGTCTCTGCTGAAGACTGTGAGTTTACAGTTTTGTGTGCAGTTGGCTTGCTCTTCTTCATACAAACTTCCTCTGAAGATTTCCAGCATTTGGAAGAACCCTGGCCTGTGCAAGGAACTAAAATCTGACATCGTGAAAAAGGCCACTAAATGTAATGGAAATATCTAGCAGGACATAATCTTTCAGTCCTTTCATCCCCAAACAGTTTCTAGAGTTCCGTGAAGTTTTAGGAAAGCAGCAAACGTGGTTTCATTTAGGAGGGTGAAATCAGCCCCTACCACAGCAGTCTGACGAAGAGTATGTCTTGAACATGGTTATCTAAAAGTTGAAGACAGTGTGCACAAAGATTTATCTGCAACAAGCCTTACTTTAAACCCATACTCTCAGGACCATATAACGTGGCTCCTATTTAAAGACACCTTTTTATGGCCTGCAGCTGGAATAGACATTGTAGTTCACACTTGCTGTCAGTTAAAGAAATGCTTTCAATTTTTCATAACAAGCTGTAAGAGTCTGCAAGTTTAAAAAAAGGAGACAGAAGTTATCTCAACAAGCAAACTCCAACATATTCCAAGGTTACTACTGTATAATTAATGGCATTACCAAATGGAGCTGAAAGTGTAGAGTCTGCAAATGGCTAATAACAAGGATTAGATATGCACTCTCTTTTTCATTCATGTTCTTACAGTTTCTTGTGAGCCTAATTCAAGTCAGGAGGGTTTTTTCACATGACATTTTCAAATTCAGCTCTGATCAGTGGCACACACTGCATGTGCCCTATGGAAAAACCTCTTACCATATATTTCTAGGAAAAAGGGAAAAAAGAGGAAAAAAAAAAAAGAAACCTTACTCTTCTTCTTTTGACTCGAAATTGCAGTAGGATATGTTACATTAGAGAACTGGAAAAAGCATTTTCAGATGGGAGGACTGGCACAGTGGCTGTATGCTTTTTTCTCTCTAGGATTACGTTCAGTAAGATTTTATTAATGGAAACAGTAACATATTGCAAAAACCTGTTACAGATATCAAACTTACTTCAATAGTCTGTAAAACAATGGAACATAGACAAATGCTGGAAAACACTTCTAAATGAATCCTTCTGGCATCAGATTATTCTGCGATAACAAAATCCACTTTAGCAAATAGGTCAGAGTACAGCTGCTAAAGGTAAGCAGCGTGGTACAATGGAGATTATGGCTTTAAACAATATCAAAATGATTTTGGATTAATCACCTTCCTGCTTGCAGTAAAGGTTATTTATAGACTGTGCTTAAAAAAAGAAGCAACATGAATATCTCTAATCTCCTACTAACCTTCTACAGTAAATAAGAAAGCATTAGCTCTGTGTGCATTTCTGAATCCACTCTTTAATTATACCTTTCCCATGTTTACATGAACTTTGGTTTGCTTTTCAAAAGCCTCACGGAACAATTCCTGCAGCTGACCTGTGTGTAGTGGTGAATTTCTCCATAAAGTGAGTATTGATGAGCTGAAAAGTTCAGTGAACAGGAAAATTCTGCTGCTTTTATTGCCAGTGTGACAGGTTACTTTATTACCATGCCTTTCACAGCAATTTAACAGTTACCCTGGTAACGGATTCAGTGAGGTAATGGGATCAGAGGCATTAGAGGAGAGGAAAGGCTAGCGACGAGAGAAAACCATCTGCTGGCTTATGTTCTCGAGGCTGTTTGCTCACTGCGAGCTCCTGACAATCATTGTACTTGGATGTAAATGAGGCAGGTTAAACCACAGGCCTGCCCTATTTAGCCGTACTCTGGTGATTTGTCTTTCTAATTCTATTGAAATAATAATCAGGATTTGTTTCTGATTAATTAACTAACCTTTTGGTAAAAAGATTAGATAACGAAATTGCTGCCTATTCAGAGATAATGAGATTTTTATTACTCTGTCAAAGGGAAAAAAAAAAAAAAGTACACTTATGTGTCACCAGCCACCATGTCAAGGGAGGAAAATAAAGATTTAAATCTTTATGTCAGACATTTGTTTCCTCCACAGATTAAGTGTATATTGAATTCCATGCGTTCACATCATCTTGTTTAAAACATTTCAGAGAGCTTTTAAAACACCAAATAAAGTAATAAACACATTTAAACCATGATGCATTTGGTATTAATTTGTTTCAAAAAATGTCTCCTAATGGAGGAGAAACACTTGACAATTCAGAAATCCACTTGTACCGTGTGGGTGTATTTATGTAAGTGCAAGAGTGTGAAGAAAGCAGTAAAATTTCAGTGTGAGCACTTTAGAGTGACATATGTAAATAGACTGCTATTATATCTTGCAGCCATGCCTGATACAGTAGTTACAGTAGCAATTTCATTTATGTATAGGAGCTTTGCCCGGGTTTGTGAAATATCACACAGGACACTGGAAGCTGAAATAATTAACTAGTGATAACAAACCACATCATTTGCAGTCTCCTCACGAAAGGCTCCTGGAGAAGAGGCGGCTGCAGCCCTCGGCGAGTGACCCAGACCTGCAGAAGGCTGCCCAGCCAGTGCTTGCCCCCCAGCATCTTATGCCTCGCCACAATCATCCCCCCCCCAATAGGCCAGGAGACCAAAATCACCTAAAAACCTGCTCTTGGAACCACAAAGCTATGAAACATGTATTGGCCACGCAGCTGTGGAGGCATCAGCCATGCCTTGCATCGTGCAGTGTGATGATAATGAGTGGACAGCATTTACTGTTCCAGGTAGCATCCTGCGGCTTACTAGTTGCAAGATGAGCTGTGTGCTTTGCTGACTGTCAAGCCACTAATTGTGATCTGTTAATTAATCAGCCTCTACAAAGAATTGTGTTGAGAACATTTTCTGTCACACATACAAAAGAAGAGGAAATATAGGACACAGCAGAGCATTTTGTTGCGGTGGAGTTAATGAATGCACTCTCAGATTTGAGGTGACACTTACATTGGTGGCATTCGGTGTGCTTCATTACTTTTACTTTTACACGTTAACATGAAAGACTCTCATACGCTGAAAGTCCCTGCTTCTCCCCAGCAGTGTATATAGCTGAAATCCAGTCAGAAGCGCGACCCAGTTAGAGAAAATGTCTTTGGTAAAGAGATCTGATGCTGAGAGTGTTCCTCCCCTGTTCCCCCACCTCGTAGTTTCCCGTTGGTGATTACCTGGCATGGCCAGCATTCCTCCCTTCCTGTCTGAGCTTTCCAATATTGTAGCCCTGACAAAGGATGCAGACAAGAGAGCTTTCTTCTACCAACAGAAAATTATTTTCCTCCCCCTGCTCTCCAAAAATTCTTAGTGTAGGCTTCTGACCCTTGATAACCGAAATCCTTTGAAAAGCAAGCATGCTTTTTTAGCTTAATACCAGTTGTAAAAGCTTGTGGCCTCCCTTTCTCTTTCCCTTCCCCTCATGTGAAATTTAGGTTTAATATTAGTAATTATTAGTAAAATTAGCAAAATGTTATCAGAGGATCTCATCTAAGGAGAAAAGCTATAGTTTTCCTTTTTCCAGACGATGACATCTGCAGCTCTACATTTTCATGAAATGACTATACTTAACAAAACATTACTTCATTTCTGTGGTATTTCTTTTGTGCCTAGGAGCAACCCTGTAATTGTTCACTTCAATTACAACATTACTATTTTAAACTGAAACCCATTTTATCTGCATGCCAGCTTTTTATTTGTTTTACCAACTATATCTATTTCCATTACTGCAAGGCTGATGGTTTGTCTCAAGAGGAAATCAAATCCATTAATTCAGAAATTTCAAGCACGGCTGCCTCTGCCATAAGCAGCATTTCTTATGCTAATAGTAAATGTTCTGAGACTGAAAAGAACTGACACAGCTCTGTTTTTTATCATAACTTAAGCATTTATGTAAAAAGGCAAATCTAATAGTACTAGGAAACTGTAAGTGTTATTATATATAATTCACTTTACTGAGATCTACATAGGGCCTGGTTTGTGCAACTGTGGTTTAAATCATGCTGTTTGTGGCTTTAAATCACTTGACATTTGGGGTCTGATTTTGATCTTGGTTACCTCAATGTAAATCTGCCATTGTTCATCTGACAACAATAAAATTATTTCAGATTTACCCCAGGCAAATGGAGGTCATGTTCATTGTACTTAAGGTGGAATACCACCTCACAACCACAACATACTAAATTAGCTTTGGACAGTGTATGTGTGTGTTTGTGTGTACAGAAAATGTATTATTGAAGTTGGACATCTTTTTTTCTCTAGCCACAGAAATAGCTATCTCAAAGGTAATTTAGGTATTTCCAGGAAGCTGTACCCCCCCAACACCACACAGAAATAAATGCAGCCCTCCTTCCCACTGCCTCCTCACTTAATGCACTTAGTCCTGTTGTATCACATGGGCTGTGTTCAATTAGATAGCTTAACAAGATAAACTCTGACTTTGACCCAGAAAAAACAAACCAGATTGCTGCTGAGTTCTACATAAGCTTTTCCAGGCATTGTGACCTGTTTATGTCAATGAAAAATGCAAGAGATCCTTATCATGAGGGCCAAATTAGTTTCTGATGGTTTGGGGTTTTTTTAATATATGTGTGCACAGACAGAATGTATGGAAAACAGTGTACCATTCTTGCCCTTCATTTTTGCAGCAAAACCCTTTAGTGCTGTAAATCAGATCTCATTGGGAGATCTTACACACTGGCCGCTGATAAGCTGTTAAGAAGTAGACAGGGCTTTTAGGAATTGCTGAACCATGAAGCTGACCTGCTTAGTGTTTTGTTGTACACTATTAAATCCAGGATTGGTGTTTTAAGCTGATTCTGCTTTCTTCTTCCCTTGGCCTGGTTAAGCAACTCTACCCCCATCTCATTATTTAGCTGATTAAAATAAAAACTAGAATGAGAAGCCTGCTGTTTGAAAATCCTACCTTCACCCATCAAATTAATGACAGTGACTTATGCTGATGTAGTTTATGGCCTTAGCAATTTGACACTAATTTTGCAACTAGAAAAGATTTACTAACTGTACACACCACTCTGCTTTGGTGGCAGTGGAATGATATTCTTTTTCTCCAAAACCAAGCTCTACATCTTTGGTAAACATGCATTATTTGTTTGCTTCATTGTAGATTGATCCTGGTTGGCTACTTCTTCTCTCTAGCAAATTGACAATTATACACCAAAAGATGCAGAGAAAAGCTTATATTTCATCTGGATTGCTCTCTTTTTCTGATTTTTAAGTGTTGCAAATATGTTTTCACTGTTCCTATTAGTTCCTAGTTAGAAACATGCTGGGTCTTTGCACATGCTGTTCATACTAAGAGAGAAATTAAATGTGCTGCTTTATTTTTCCTGTGTTTGGCGAGTGTTATCAAGTCCAGCATATGAGAAAACCCAAACCAAATAAGGCTCTGTGGCTGTTGCTAGTAAGCAAAAGCCACCTGGTGACTAAGTTCACTGGGGCTTCATTTCTTTGTGTGACTGAAAGAGAACAAGAGAGAGAACGGGATTCACATACACATGGAAGTAAATCCCATTGAATCGCACTCAGGAGACAAAATCATAACATGTACATGTTGTATATGTATGCAAGCAGACATATGTCCCAGGTTGCCCTCAATGTGAACATTAGGGCATTCAAATTCAGGCAGGGGAAGAAAAGTACTTATAATTAGAGGTCACACTGTGCTGCAAAATGCATCTTCACGGCCATTTTTTTTTTGGTTAGACATATTTGTATCACAATTATGGTTTTATCCCCATTTTATTAAGACCTCCACTGTCAGTTCAAGTCCCACTGGGGCTGTTTTCATATGATCACTCTGTTTATTTTGGGACTGTTACCATGACTTAGAGTACTTAAGCTTTTATTTTAACAGTCTTACATAATGAAGCTGTCTGGTTTTAGTTTTCTCATAGTGAAAAAGGAAAGGTGTGAGAAGCAAATGAATCACAAAACAATAGGGCCCATCACATTTGAATGAAAAAAGAATAAATTTGTATATCATATACGCAAGTAGTTATGCTTTTCAGGAAGGAAAACGAATTACTGTGCAACCTTTTCCCCTCTCTGTTAATCTATTGTTCCTTTTTTAATTGCTTATTTATTACTTTTAACACAGACAAAGGATAAAATTGAAAATTCAGCTCCAGTATCCTGGCCCTATCAGAGGTTTAGCATTGGTTCTCTTTATAATTTCAACAGCTGTGCATGGGACAGATTGTATTTCCCACATTCTAGGTCAGCAAAGTTTGTTTTCCTCCATGTATTTTATAGGCTCACATTTCACTATAAGCCTTATGTGTGCATTCAGGCTTGCGATGATGAGCAGGCTTATAGGGCAGTCAGACCACAAGCTTAGAGGTTTGTTGTTTGGGGTTTTTTTTAAACAGCATTCACACAATTGCTGCTCAGTTTGCTGCTGTGTCCTTCCTGCGAAATAGCAAAATAATAACACTAATAGAAAAGAACAGTATTTACTGCTGTGGAACTGCTTCCACACTGCCTGGAAAAAGGAACATAGTAGTTTATTACTCAGAAATCATGTGAAGCTACTGCAGGGAAATCTAGATTATTTCCATAGTAATTACTGATTTCTAGTACCATAGCTATAAACAATTATGCTAATACTATGTAAACCACCTGCCTTTAGAATAGCAACAGTTTCTTAAGTGATTCTTTCCAGTTTAGATACTATATTCCTCCATTAATCATGTCTAACCAACATTAGCTATTTCTGAAATGATCTATTTAATCAGAAATGCAATTTTATGTGCATTTTTTATAATTTAAATCAGAAAAAGGATAATGATACTTCTTGACGTTTTTTCAGACATATTTGACAAAAGAGATAGCTAGTTTGTAACTCAAAGATTCCCCTAAAGTGTCTCACACTCTGGGTATGATTCAGCTCACGATTTTAATCATTAAAAGAAAGACACCCTGTCCTGGTCACCCAGTTCCTGGAAAAAGAGACAAATTATTCCAAAAGAAAGTTTATTCCCTGTGTTTTTCTCCTTGGTTATGGATGGACCCAAGTTAACTAGCCTACAGAAGACAGTTAAATTCTGTTTCAGGGTGAATCCCACTTCCTGTTTTACCTAGGGTGGATGAAATGTCAGGAGACCCAAACAGCTTTGAGAGGGCCAAGTTTGACCATTAGCTTAGGATGAACTGAACTAATGCCACTGTGGTGCCTTTATCCTAATTTAAGTTATTTATTTCCCTTTACCCTGACCTTCAGAACTCATAAAATATTTTTTCTAGTTAAGCCACAACTTCTGATAAGTAGTGCACGAGGATATCAGTTTGCTCAGTTGGTCAGCAATGACCAGTCAACTGTAAAGCTATTTACATGGTATCTGAGGGGTCTGTTCTCAGATCAGTGCACAAACAGAATTCCCATTAACAGTAATATGAGTTACGGGCAGGCATGAAAGCAAAGAAACTCCCTAATTAGAAATAATGAAACACCAGACTGTTGTAGTTCTGAAAGGCAGCGGAGCCCATATTTACTTTGAGATAAAATGAATACAGCAACTAAAAATGGGACATCAAGTTCGTAAAATGGGGCAAAAGTAACTTACAGTTTGAAATACGATGCAGCCCTACATGCAGCCTCTTCACGAAAATGTGTGCAGATGTTATTATCCTGCTGCAAGTATCTGCTTTACAAACATCCACTTTGCAAGGTGAATTGGAAAAAAAAGTATGTGGACCTGAATATGTCTTCCACTTTTAACTCAAAAGCACATGAAAGAAGAAAACCTAGGGTATTTGTGTCAGTACACTGGGAGTTCTGGTCTTGTTGAAGATGTCCCTGCTCATTGCAGGGGGTTTGGACTAGATGAGCTTTAAAAGTCCCTTCCAACCCAAACCATTCTATGATTCTATGAATTCCTGGTTGTTGACTGCCATCCTGATACTGCTGGAAACCATGCTGGATAATGCCTTTCATAAACCCATCAAGCACCACTTTAAATTAGCTCTTTTATTTGGTTTTATCCCAATTATTTGTTTGGGAGTGCTCCTCTGGAGCTCTGTTTCTGCAGGGTTGCTACTATATGATTTCCTAAACTACTCATGGTCAATTTGTACCTCTTTATTTCTATTTTAGTTTAAACAATTTTTTTCCCTCAGTGGTGTTTGGTGTGTATTGTATTTTAGTGCATTTACAGAATACAGCCTTCATTTCTTAGGCTGAGGAAGCCAATTGCTTTTTAGCATTCTTGTGTTAGATAGACTGTCCATTTTTATTGTCCACAAAGAAAACATTATTTTCAAGGCCATCCTAGAAGACTGAATTAATTTTGACTAAATTTATCTTCTGGGAATATGGGTTCCGAATTGTTTTCCAGATAAGGTCTCAACATTGCTTTACAGATTAATAATACTTCTTTTGCAGGAATATGTTTTGAAATACCCTAGGTTTTAATTTGCTTTGTTTCACAGACAGTTTATATTAGTAACTTGGAGTCATTCTCTGTTTAAATAAACACATCTTTTTGTTTCTTCATGTGCTTAAAACTGATGAGCTCACAGCCTGTAGCAGAAATTCTTACCCCTAAGTGCGTGACCTTGACTTTTGTATCCTTTTTCTTTAGATCAGTCCTCAGAGTAAGCCAGTTTGTTAATGAACCTACTGTGCAATGATAAATGCTTCCTAATTTGGTCCTCTTTGAGGCATGTGCTCCAGCTTGGAATATATTGCTTGGAATATTATACTAGTATTATTAACAGAACTATTAAATGAAACCAGTCCAAAGACTGATCCTTTAGAACAGCTCAGGTTATTTCCTTCTGGCCCAACAGGTTTTCAAAAAACCTGTGGACATTTCCCTTTATTCAGCATCTCAGTTTTCTTACAGTTCTCGCCTATCTCCCCAGAGAGACCATTTTCCACACAGTACCATGTTGCATTTCTTGGGACTTTATTGAATTTTCTTACAAATTATAAGAAATTCCACTGTCTTTGAAATGATTAGATGCTCAGCAAAATCTTGGGTTTAGATATACCTTGTTCACTAACTCTTAACTGAAAATACCAATGTTTGCATTGATTATTTCAGTATTTAAAACCTGAATGACTGGTTATATTGTTACATTCCTTGACTACATCAAATTCTTAGAAGCATGTTTTTGTGTAAAACTTAGCACTACTCATTTGAAAAGTCTCTTCATAGATATGAAAAAGTAGCTGCTTAAACTTCTCTGTTTCAGCACATGTGACTGCAGGACATTTGTTCTGTTGTACTAAAATGTCTGCAGAAAGCAAATCACTTAGAAACAGGGGAAATTTTCATCACAAATTGTCTATGAGAGCATGGAACAATTTTAACAGTATTAATCTCATTACTTTAGAGACATTGACAGGAATAAAGAAATAATGAGTTTACATCTGTAGAAAAACTTCAGTTTTGTTTCCCCTTGGGAAACTTGAGAAATCCCAAGTTTTTCTGTTAAATTAAAATGGCTTATATCAGCAAACATAAATCCTGGAGACTGATAGGAAAAGAAAGTGTGACAGGCTGATGGCTAGGAATTTTTACAGAGAGCATGCGAGGGGGGGATTATTTTGTTTAATTCCGATCCCATCTCATTTCTAACCTTCAGTTAGTGAGATTTTCTGGGGTGAGCTTCTAACTCAGCACAGTGCTTGTTTTCTACCTTTGTTCATACATTTCATTTCTGTGGGTCATCTTTGACTTGTTTGGGAAATGTGAAATGTTGGAAAGAGGACACTAAATGTTGACCTCAGAAGAAGCTCAGTGAGAAGCAAAGGCCATGGACTTCAGGATGCGGCTGGAGACAGAAGACATGATTTCTTTTTCAGACTTCAACCACAGATGGGTTAGCATTGTGAGAACTGCATAATCTGAGTGTTACTGGGATTTGTGTAGTTTCCTAAAGAAAATACATCTATTTTAGCAGTCTTTTGACAGTAAGATTAGAATTGCTGATCAAAACATTTGCCTTTTTTTATCTGTTGTATATCCTAATGGTTAACACACACGACTAGATCTATCCATCACTAATAGCATTTCTGTATCTACAGTGGACAAAGCTTCCTAAATACGTCAGTCTTCTTTCTCTATCATTAAATATAAATATCTTTAACAAATAGACCCCAAAAGAGTAGCAAAAGACTTTACTTTTCAGGGAAAGTACCTCTCAAGTAATTAAATAATTAGATTCCTTGAACCAGCAGGAAACCAAGTGCTTGCCTCATTGCTCTGAAATGAGGAACCAAACTAAATTTTCATAGAAAAATCTAGAAACCATGTCCATTTAAGGAACCTTGATGCATTCTTGGTACACGCCCAAATTCCTTACCAAAGCAGAGTGTTTAGAGAAGAATAGATCACCAAAGAAGTGGAGGTGTTCAAGCATCCAAAGAGAAGAAATAAATAATTAGCCAATGTTTTCTATTTTGTCTGTTTTGGTCATACCACGTCTTCTGTATTTTATTAAAGAGTAAAACTATGTTCATTTATCAATTATTTATTAATTTAGAAAATTTATCAATTGTGTTCCTCTAGCCTCCATAGTCAATGAAGGCAGTGATGGGTAAATCCCCAGTAAGCACAATTTCAGAGTACTGTGTACTTTAGGCAACTAGTTAAATAGTCTGAACTTTTAAAGAACCCACCTTTCTCTGCTTTTTATCCCTTATTCCACAGAAGAAAGACCTACAGCATCAGTGTTTGCCATTGTTTCTGATCCTTTAAACTTTACAAGATAATGTGTTTCTGAGATTTCACCAGTCCTGATCTTACTAATTTCTCTGAGCAAACACTGCTTGCTCCATGCTGCTCATGACACTTTTAATGCTATATGAGATTAACACTTCTTAGCCTTTGCTAGGTTTGTTTTGGTTCCTCTCTGCTCTTCTGAAGTGTGACATTGTTGAAGGGAAAGCCATGATAAAGACTTTTTTCAGCTGTTGCTGTGCTCTTATGTAGTCAGGCATTGTGGAAAAGTTCCTCTTTTTTTCTGCCTTGATCAGTATATACTGGGAAAGCTGTCTTATAGGAAAGATTTTAGAAGTTATATTTAAGACAACCAAGTGGTACATTTGCATGTAGAGCCTTCATTGCAACAATATCTCCATTCTGTACATGTATAAAGAAACATGTAGTAAACAAAAAACCTGACTTCCCTAAAATGAAAGGAAGGAAATAGTACTTAGTCGTGGATGCTTTCTAGCAAGTTATGCTTTATGCCTCTCACAGTGCATTGATGTGACTCCTAGCCCACTAAAGTTAGTGGAGCATTGTAGCAATGGCTGTCCTTTCTTAAAGCCCTGCACGATGCTAAGTTGGTCATAAACTACTTCAGTAATACCATGACGGTCCCACAGCAATGCACCCCAATTCACCTTTTGCCCAGTAGTATAAAAAAATAAGCAATAGGCAGAAGATTGATCTACAATAATTGATGTTAGCTGAAGACTTCTATAATCATTTGCTGTAGTAATCGTTTGCTGTTTTCTTGGCTGCAGACTAGCTGGTGGTCCTTCCAGCCCCCTGCACTGACAACAAGCACTGATGTACGTTTTTTATCATTGCTTGTTACACTGCTCAGGACAGTAGAATGATACTGACTGAAATTTCCGTTTATGTCCTTTTTTTTCCTTGGCTTCTAAAGCAGCTCATCACAGTGATATTCTTTTTTCAAGCATTCATTTAGTTCTATAAGGCAATTTAAAAGCAAAACTAGCAAGAACACAGGGGATGCGTTCTCAACACTTTTTTGTAAGTTTTCAAAAAGCCCAAAGTTTTTGGAGACTCCAGTGACTGTTGATCAAATCTGTCTGTGTCCAGGTTACACAAACCCTGGTGTGATCAGCATTAGACATTGCAGTGCCAGAAAGTCTTGCAGATCTCTTATGCATGGCCTCACATTCCCATATGAGCCATGTGTCTGAAGTCCCAGTTCTTGTAAGCCTACCAGTTGCTGGTTCTTCCTCTGAAGTGGGACATTCACCACTCTATTCCAAGACATGAAAACTAGTAATACTGAATTGAATGGGCCTGCCTCAGAGTCTTGGATACTGGAAACTGAATCTTCTCAGCAGCCCTCCAAGAAACTATCAGAAACCTGCCTGAACTTTGACTGCAGCTGTCAACATTTTGGGTTCTTGATATTTCCCATTAGTTCTTGTATTGGGTTTGCATGGCAAGGTTTTGGTAGTGGAGGCGCTACAGGAGTGACTTCTGTGAGAAGACTCCAGAAGCTCCCCCCATGTCCGATAGAGCCAATGCCAGCCGGCTCCAATGACTTGTCACTGGCCAAGGCCAAACCCATCAGCAATGGTGGTAGCATCTCTGTGAGAACATATTTAAGAAGGGGAAAAAACTGCTGTGCAACAGCAGCAGACAGAGGAGTGAGAATATGCAAGAGAAACAACTCTGCAGACACCAAGGTCCGTGAAGAAGAAGGGGAAGGAGGTGCTGCAGCAGAGATTCTCCCACAGCCTGTGGTGAAGACCATGGTGAGGCAGGCTGTCTCCCTGCAACCTATGGGGGTCCAGAGTGGAGAAGATACCACCTGCAGCTTGTGCAGGACCCCACACCAGAGCAGGTAGATGCCTGAAGGAGGCTGTGACCCTCTACGCAGCTCGGAGGGAGGAGGTAGAAAATTGAGGAGTGAAGTTGAGCTGGGAAGAAGAGATGGGTCGGGGGAAGGTGTTTTAAGATTTAGTTTTATTTCTCATTATCCTACTCTGATTTGATTGGTAATAAATTAAATTAGTTTTCCCCAAGTTGAGTCTTTTGCCCATGACAGTAACTGGTGAGCAGCCTCCCTGTCCTTATGTCAACTCACAAGCCTTTTATTATATTTTGTCTCCCCTGTCCAGCTGAGAAGAGTGATAGAGCGGCTTTGGTGGGCACCTGGCATCCAGCCAGGGTCAATCCACCACAGTTCTAAATATAATTTCCAGGCAGCAGGGACAACAAGTGAATTCAATTTGTTGGTTTTGTAATTAAAAAATACCCACGGTTTTATTGGGACACAGCTAAATGTGCACATCCAGGTGTTCATCATCAATGAGAACGCAGGGACAAGTATGCTTTTGTGCCTGTTTTGGTAATGACAGTATCTCCAGTGCTTGCAAGAACCAGCTATCTATGCAGGTCACTTATCCCAGTATCAGCCATGGTCACTGGCTAGATGGAAATGGATAGTTCCCTCTACATGGCCCTGCAAGCCTGTCCTGTTCCTGTCTTTTTCATATGTATATGATTTCTATAATTTAATTTTTTCATTCTCTTTTTTTTTTTTGTCTTAGTTTGCATAGTTGAGATTTAACGTCACTAAACTGTTCAGCTCACACTCTTTCATTTCCCTTGAAATGTGTTTTCACTTTTTCTCTGAGCTCTGATCAGGCAACTGCTGTCTGGATGTTCTCTCCCTCTTTTCTTGTAGGATTTCTGAAAAATAAAAATAAAAAAATAAGGACAATCCACCATTTGCTCTTTGCAACATTCCCCCATCTGAGTCCTCCACTTTGGACTTCATGAGTGACAGCAAGCAGTAATAATTCTTTCTCTTATATAAGCAAGACAGTTATGGGTATATAATGTGCAGTTTTTCAGGTTTTTGAAGAATTCCTGCTCCATAACTACAGAAAGCACAGCTGAGTGCATTTTGGCACAGTCTGAGAAATACAGGATCTAAGTGGTTTTGACTCGCTGTGTTAGAGACCAGCCACGATAGGAGTCTGCACTCTCACTCCAGCTGTGAGGGAAGTGAACGTGCGTAACCTTTCATTAGCAGAGTTCAGCAAAGAGTGAGCGATGCTCAGTCCTCCTCACTCATACAAGAAAGCTTAGTGCAAGTAGGAAGAAAGGACTGAAACTTTTACCCCAAATATATTTGTTCTTGGAGAGTTTTGTGAGCAAGTGAAACTAACACTGTATAATGGGAAATATTAGGAATATGTTTCACTGTTTTAAGATTGACCTACTATATATATGTCAACCTTCAGGAGCTTCTAAATACCATGATCTCATTTTCAGATTGATGGAAGAAAAGACCTGTATATAATTAATTTCTATGTTTGCTACAAGTGTTGGGGGCGCGGGGAAGGGAAATCCTCCATACAAGTAGTTTTAGGTGGATTTCCAGGTATTTATGTTTCTGAAGCACTGTATTTTGAGACTCTGGTTGGAAAGACCAGCCAAATATGTTATCTTGATTTCCTGAGCATTGCATTTTACACATAGATTATGATTCTTTTCAAGTGCAATAATTTCTTGTTACAGATGTAGATTAGAAATAATGTAGATAATAAGCAGCCATTTAAAACATTTTCCATTTGAGAGATCTATAGGATCATATTTTATCTGTATATACCCTTTCTGCTAGAATAAAAGTTGAGGGAATCTTAACTTTATTATAGATAATGTGTTAAAAGGTACTAGTCAGGAATATATGTAAGTACTCTTTCCATATCAACTACTGACTCTCTACTGATTCACCTCTGAGAATTAGTCTGCCACAGATAACTTCTAATAATTACGTTATGTTGCAGCTATGCACTATTATAACCTTTTAGTAAAATTGGCCTGTGTTTTCACATTATATTTATGAGGTAAGTAGCAGGTCAAAAAATAGCACATCACAGATGTCTGAAAGAAGCTGCTCAAGACAGAAATTTTGTACCTGTTAAATGCATGATTGGTGCAATCGAGTTGGCTATTGCTGGTTTTTTGGCGTGTGGGCCTCACTGAAAGCTCAGTCTCCCAAAAACTTGGCTTGTATTATTGTGGAAACCTGGCAGATAAATTTTGCCAGTTCCTGTCTTATTTCCCGTGATTCACTCTGGATAGGAGAATCTCCTATAGTTCTGGATGGTTCTTTCTAAACAGTGGGCATTTCCAAATGATGAGTGATGGATTTCATACTGGAAATCAGGACACAAAATGGAACTATGGGTTTTGCAACTTCCTACATGCAGGTCCAACTTACAGTGCTTCATGACAAAGCATTGGGAAAGGGAGTGAAATTGCTTTAAAATATGGGAAGTATTAGTAAAAATTGTAAAAATACAATTTTACCA
Organism: Limosa lapponica baueri; assembly: GCA_002844005.1. Classification (NCBI taxonomy): domain Eukaryota; kingdom Metazoa; phylum Chordata; class Aves; order Charadriiformes; family Scolopacidae; genus Limosa; species Limosa lapponica. The sequence goes on along the minus strand of KZ505870.1, from coordinate 61,874 downwards.
TAACAAGAAATTTAACGTATTTGTGAAAGCTAGAAGTGGGTAAGGGCAGAACAGTACCTGCATTTTAACCAAGGAGTGAAGGTGGTATGTGGAGAGGATCAGAGTGATCTTTCTAATGCAGAATTTTTTACTCAGTATTGTGTAAAGTCTTAAACGGATTTTTGTATAATACTGTGATTAAGAGCATGGAGGCAAATGAAAATAAAATACAGTGTAGTTTTATGAAAGATAGATTGTGTGAGACTGACAATATTATTTTATATTTATAAGATAACTGATTTCTTTGGCAAGGTAAATGCAGTGGGCCTAATCTGTTTTAAGTAAAGTTTTTCCTACAGTATCCTCTAGTAAATCATCATGTAAGATGGAGATGGTGGCCATTAATAGGGGAATGATGAGGGGGGAAGAAACTGAAAGGGAAACTGCAACTGCATATACTTAGAGGGGAATTATCAGCCTGGTGGTTAGGGGTTTTCTTTTGAATATTTAGAATATTGTGCTTTGTATGGTGACTTTGTATGCTGATTTCACACGTAGACATGTGTAGGTGAAATATATGGACGATGCATGATGACTGCAACGTTCCTGGTGGCAAGATAAAAAAATGTAGCATCTATAAAAGGGGTAGGACAGGAAAGGGGGTTAGGGAATAAGAAGCCTTGTTTGCCTGATGGTCTTCCTCTCCAGTGTGGTCCTGTGCAGAGGATGTTTAATGATCCTTGGCTTTTCCTGGCTGCCATTCACATCCCTTGCTCACGGGTGTTCCTTCAAGTGCTGCAGCACCTCACAACCTGTTTGTGCTCCCCTCCTAAACCCAGAAATAAGAGTTGAGTTGAAAGCATCTCTGCTCACAACAAAAAAAAATCCCTAAATTTAGACCCATTCAGCCTTTTCTCCTCCTTCATATATGAAAGGAATGTTTTACATCTGCTTCTCATCCCCAGATTTACAGAAGAAGGGGAGGTGCCTGTATTCCAGCCCCACTGGTGGGCAGACCTGGCACTGGGTCACATCTCCCCCGCCAGGCAGCCAGGGAGCAGCACTTGTACCGGGGTCTCTGCTCTGCCTCTCAGGCAGAAATCTTCAAAAAAATATTCTACTTAAAAAGACAAAAACCTGGCTGGAAATCTCAAGGTGAAAAGTGTAGGCAGGTGGTAACCAAGTGCTACTATTACTGCGAAAAATATCATACAGGAGGTACAGGATGACCTTGTAGACAAGGAGTAGAAATGGGAATGACATTTCAAAGCATAAAATGCAAAGTCATGCACTCAGGCACTAATAGCAAGACTTTTCAATATTACTGAGGGGCTCATCGATTACAGTGATGATGAAGTATGAGCATAGTGGTCATGGGATGACTAAGGGTTGCTATGTTAATGCAACTATGAAAAAAATGAATGCAGGTGGAAAGGTGTTTTAAACAGATACAGCTACATACCAGCACCAGTATACAAAGCAGAATCTCATTGTACTGTTGTATACAGTTCTGGTCACTTGAATTCAAAAGATTCAAACTAGAAGAAGTACAAAGGTCTAAAATATTAGGAAAGCTTTGAGTCTGTTGAAAATGGAAAATTAAAAACAGGTTGTCATTCCTAACCTACAAAACCAGAGACTGGAGGTGGGGAACAGCATACGTTCATTATGTATATTTTTGGGAGGGCCAATTGTTTAAATAAAAAGATAGCACAAGTGTAAGGTATACAGGTATGAATTTGCCAGAACTATGTTAAAGCTAGAAACGAAAATATTTCTAACCATCAGATGGTTAATTTCCTTTCATACAGGAAAGTGGAACCATATTAGATTCAAGACAGACTTTGAAAGTTGCATGGAAATGAATCTATGCCATGATAACAGTGACCTTTGAGTTGTCTTGTAGTACATGTTAAAAATCAGGTCCTTCAAGCTAAGAGCCTAAAACCATTTTAGATGCTGTAAGTTATAGACAGAATCTGCATGAGACTGACATATATCACAGAGGAGTTCCTCACCCTTTCCATGTGGCAACTGGAAGGCCCCAGGGTACTAGAGGGCAGCTAAATCACTCTGAGGATATTTTGGCACTTATTTTCCACTGAATGGACAGATTTGCTGGTATCCCTAAAGCATTCTGAAAATAAACTTGATCACAGATGATTTTCTTTGAGACTTACTTACTCTATAGATTTTTCTGGTTCTCCATGGCAGTTAAAAAGGAATTCTTGCCTTCTAATTTTCTTTTTCTCTTTCTCTTTCCCCTACCTACCTACCCCAGAATTCCCAATACAAGAGTTTTGTTTCCAGGAGGTTATGTTTTTCCTCTTTTGCATCAGGAATTGATCTTGGACAGAGACAGTATATTGGTATTCCTAAGAGTGTTAAAAATCTCTCAGGGTTTGAGAAATATTTCAAGACAAGAAGGAATCTGCCCTCAAATAGAATTGGTTGGGCCTTTTGGGATTTCTCCATCTTTCTTTGAAACACAATGCTCCGCTTACTTTCTGCCTCACATAGGAAATTGGTTATTCTGGGGACCTAGGAAAATGGTATATTTTTTTCTCATTTCCTTGACCAGACACATTCTGGTCATTCTTGGTGATGAGGTGTTGATCCCTTGTAGTTTTTTGTTTGTTGCTGTTGTTGTTGTTGATCTAACTATCACACTAAGAAAACCCTTTTCATGTGGGTAGCAAGCAAGATGCACTTTCTTATGGCACTTCAGGAAGGTGCCTGCAGACCACTGGACTCAATACCTAGGTAGTCTGTATTAGTTTGTGATTCTAGACGCCTGAAGCATTTCATGAAGCACACTTCCAGCACAGTATTTCCATACCCAGCAGTTGGTTGCACCTTGACACTGTGCAGTCAATGCAAAACCTGACAGAATACCTTGACAAAAGGCAGTTAGAACAACCTACAAGGAAATACAGGTCTCCCCACATGAAGTACGGGCTGAGTTTAATGAGGCTTTGAGTTCTTTGCAATGCAAATCCAAATTCCTCATGACTTTTATTTCTTAGTAGTATTCATGGTGACTTTGGTATATCTGTTACCTCTGCTGGTCTTTTTTGTGTTTGGTTTTTTTTTTAAAGTGGAAGACAATTGCATGGCATTCAAATCCCTCTGTAGTCATGTATGCATCCTAGTGACATGTACAACTTGACATTTGCAGAGTCCAGATTCCATCATCCAATCTTCTGGAATGATGCTCTCAGCATTGACATAAAGGTATTCCTTTCTCTTCTTTGAACTTGTTGGTACATGTCTGTATATGTGTCTTAGGATCACATAGAGTCTGTCACACTCTGCCAGTGTCAGCCTCTTGGTTTCATATAATGTTTCATTCATTGGATCCTGCCTGATGTCAATATGCTAAAGAAATTCATCAAAAGGATGTAATTCACAAAACGCATCCAAAGCCTGAGCCCAGAAATGTTTAGGCCTGGGAAATTTGTGAACAAAAGGATACCAGACTGTACTGCCCAGAGACTGAAACTTCTGAGATCTTGATTTATTAAAGTGTCTTCTGCCCTTTACATAATTAATGCTCAGTTTTCCACATCCAGGAGCTGTGAAGAACAAATGCAAAGGATACGTCTATTCCTGTCCCTCTGTTCCTGACTCAGTCCCTATGGTTTAGGAACAGAAGGGGTTGTCTCCCACATTCAAGTCAGCCATTTCCCACATAACTGTTCCATGACACAAGCACATTTAGCGGGAGTTATGCAAATGGACTGATTACATCCAAGATGCAGTAGTTTAAACCACAGCAACATATGTCTTGTTGATATAACACTTCATTTGAATGACGGGAATGCAGTTTCTGAATCAAAAATTAAAATTACAGCTTCTTTAATACAAAATGGAGTTACACATTTCACCACAGAGGTTATGTGAGCTCTGTTCCAGAGCCTGTTCCAGGATGTTATATTCTGGATTCACTTCCATACTAGTAAAAAATGGAATTACCAATACGACCATCTCCAAGCTGAGTTTAAAACTTATTATAGTTTCGGTTTGCTTGTAGAGTTTATGCTCTCACTTTAGTATTGAAATAACTAACATGGGATGATTTGTAACTCTGAAAAACATCATTACCAAATACCATAGATATAAGCTGTTTTTACATACAGTTGGCAGGCAAGTGGGAAAAATACAATTATACTGGGTGTTATTTCTTTGATTCTTGAATTATTGCTTATCAATAATTCTAAATTTGTCAAAACATCAAAGACATGAAATTTATAAGATCAGATACTTATTTTCACAATAATTGTCTGGAAGTTACATTAGAAAGTACACTGGGAGATTTGTTGATTTGTGAAAACAGACTTCATAAGAATCCAGTTTGCCCACAGTATCAGAAGTTATACCAAAGAACCTTATTTGCCTTTTTGTACTTCTGCTTGGAGAAGAATTGAAAAGGCTTAGAAATCAATGAAAGATACCAAATTTACTAAATTATGCTTTTAAAGAAATATACGATTCTCATTCAAGCACAAATTGAGTAGGCCTTGTTAGTCAGGACTACCATTCCACACTTTTTCATACCATCATGTACATGGTGTATGTTTTTGAGCCCTTTCTGATACCAGGTGAAGCAGAATTAGCTATAATAAGCTTTAATTCTGTTATAACTTTAACTTCCCTTCCTTAACTTCCTTTTTTGCAGAAACGGATCCTAGGAGGCTGCACTCCCCTAAATTCATTGAAGTTAATTTTGGCTAAGACTAAAGTGTTGGGTTAAAATTTTATGGTTTTATCCCAAGATCATGTCATAGACACCACATTATGACCCCTGAAAGTCTTGACTGTAATGGGACATGACACACTCTAAATACCAGTGTAATAACATATTTTACCACTTACAGTTTCACTGTGATTTCAGATGTTATCGGGAAATTAACTTCAAAAGATCTTTCCACAGGATCATGGTATTATTTGTTCCATAGCTTAGTACATAGTCCACATTTTTAAGGTCACACTGTGCCACAAGTAATACAATTTATGTATAATAAAATGTCTACTCCTTATTTTTCTTAATAACAAACTTAATAATGGGTAAAGAGAATTTTTGTCATAGAGGCCAGAATTATGATGTCAGCTAATGTAAGCATTTTACTGGTATCCCATTTATTATACAAAGCTCTCCTGAATGACAGAAAAAAATGTGTAAGAAATAATGCATAATGATTCAGTTACACGGCACAAGAGAAATAGTTTAATTTTGACTAGTAACAATGTCACTAGGAAACAGGGAAAAACATTCATGAACAATGACTTTTTCAAACATGCCAGACTTAGGGAAAAATGTGATTTTGACTCTGCTTGCAAATAACAAGAGTGATGGAAAAAGATGTAGCTTTCAGTATGGCCCATTCTAGTGTTTCTGATTTATAATACTGCTGTTGTAGCATTAAACTCATTCTGCTATATATTAAACTGATTTGTACCACTTTCAAAAGCCTGGTATATTCACAAAAAATGATCACAGCAAGCAAATATAAGCCAAATCCAATATGAGCTTCCTAGACCTATTAATTTGCTGAGTAGGTTTGGAAGCTTTCCTAATTACTACTTAATGTTTTGCAAAGTCATCAAAACCTCCTAATACATCTGTAGAGTGCATGATTGGACAGATTTAATTCTAAGATAGAAAGTGAATGTGTAAATACATATTATTTCAGCCTACCTTTCTGTAAGACAGTTGAATGCTGCCAACTTTTTTCTAGTTTTGTGACATTTTTTTGCTTCCTTTGGTCTCTTTCTTTGTGCTAAGCATGCATTTAAAATGACATCTATCACTGATTTTTGCAGTTGGTTTTATTGAGATTTCAGAATATTATTCATTAGTATTATTCAGATATATTTATCAGCTTGCAAAGATTCCAGACTTTTTTTTAAGGCACTTGTGTTAGCATATAGATGCATGCACCAAAGACTCACTGGCCAATTGACAAAAGCCAAACAAAACAAACATGTAAAAGGAGAACTAAATCAAGTGATTTATGTGTTTGCTGTAACAAAATTCACCTCAGACTCAGACATAGATTAACTAATTTCTGTCAAATTATACTATAGTATTTCAGGCCTGTTTAAGATCTAGGGTGGTTTTTTTCTTTACTGTAATGTTGTGGAAGAAATCATAGTTGTTAGGAAAGGAATGTGGGATTTAGAGCTGACTATTAATCAAAAAGATAAAGAAGTGGAAATCTCCTGTTATACTGTAGCACAGTTTTTACTATGCTGCAACCTACAAGTTTATCAATAGCTAGAGAATTTGTTCAGCTGTGGAATAAGTACAGCGTAGGAGAAAGGACATGTTATAGAGGAAGGCTGGTTGGCTTAGTTTTATTTGAATTCAAATCTAAAGAGTTATAAGGCTCTCTTTTCCTCATATAGGAAATGATATTGTGAACAGGGTTGAGGGTTGAAATAAATGGCTAGCAGTTATAGAACCTGTGAAGGCATGCACATCCATCCCAGCAGAAGCTGGAGCATCACAAGTCTGAAAATTTGGCCAGGGATCAAAGACACTTCCTGGATATCAAAACAACTACATCCTTATGAGCCTTATAGAGCTCCATCTGAATGGATCCCAAGGCATCCCTGGGTAATCCCAATGAAACCATCTTATTTTCCAACTTTTGCTGGGTGCTCCTCTTTCCATGCAGGTCAGGACAGAACCATTTATAGTCATATGTATGACAGTACTCCAACACTTTAATGTGCCAGAGATTTTCTGCTTTATAATTTAGCATAATGAGCTAATAGAGCTACGCTAACTTGCACAATTTGTGCTTCTGGCCATGGGCCTTATACAAATATGCCAGCAAGTGTAAGGAAGAGGCAATCAATTTTCCTCAGACATAGGCATATGCTTCCCTTTAAATTCAGCAAGAGTGTCATGAGTGCTACAGAAGACAGAATTTCATCTTTACGGGCTTAGATATGTAAGTACATGTACACACAAACAAGTTTTTTGTCCTCAGCTTCAAAATTTCTGCAACTTTGTAATAATTACAGCTCAAGAGAGGGAAAAGCAAGAAAAAAATCCTAGTTCATGATTCTTCCTTCTCACCGCTAATTCAGATGCTTACAAGTTTGTTTCCTAGTAGAAAATAAAGCCTAGGCCTTGTACCATGATCTTTTTGTGAAAACAATGGAAGGTAGCTCTTGTGAAAGGTGTGACAGTGCATATCAAGTGACTAAAATTTGATCAAGCATGTTTTTTAACATGCTTTGCTCTTGTACAGTAAAATTCAAAGACCATTTAAGTATATTATATCATTATGAAATTCTTAAACATTTAACAAAAAATCCAAAAAATATAATTGCTTTTGGAAAAAAAGATATATTATAGATCATTATAAGTGGATTATTTGTGTCATTAAGGAGAATTGTTATGCCTTCTTCAATGCGCAAAAGTACCAGAAGAATGGAATTTGATGGTGAAAGAACATTTGCTTAACAGTAATGCAGGTGTATATTCACAGAGAAATAGCCGTTTTACGTGATGATGTAGACAGAAGCATTTGAAGTCCATCTAAGTATCACACAAAGCATTTGAAAACACATTTTTTTATGATAGTTAAATTTTACACGTCTTTCAGCTTCGCAGTGTAACTCTTCTTTTTCTCCTTCGTAATAAGTTAAATTATTCCCAAAAAAGGCTTTATACAGTTACCAGCTGCTTCTCTACATTTTTCAGTCAGCATTTAGTATTAAAGCCATGACTTGAATGGAACACCTCTCCGGTATTATGAATGGTAATTTAATCTCCATTCTCAACCAACCATGAGCCCAGAAGCAAAGGTTGCCAATTACGTTGAATTGTACCAAACTATGCATTGTTTTCTTTCAGACATTATGTTTCTCATTGATTTAACTCTTATTTCCTTTGTCTTTGGCACAAAAGAGAGCTTTTACTAAATTAACTGCTTTAAAGTGGAAAAACCCCAACCTCCATATGTATGGAGCAAAATAAAGATATTTGATTGAAACAAATAATTCAGCTATACTGCATAATATCTGTCCTTTGTAGAAAGCAGACAGCTAGACCATGTTCCTGTAAATCCTAGTGAGAGACAAACATGTGAAAGGGATAAAACATTCTGATTTGAAATAGTCTTAATCAGTTTTGTATTTGAGTTTTATATACTTGGATGAAGGCAATCTCATTTCTTGAACACATTTTGCTTACTGTCTACCTAATTCAGCAGTAAACCTGCATTCTCTACTTTTCTAAATAATTTGAGTGTGATATACTTCTGTACATGATATACTTTTTTCAAAAGGTTTGGTGATAGATTCAAATTGAATGTTATGAATTTCCAGGTGTTGCCTGCGGTTGTATGAACTGTAACTTTTTAAGGATGAAAAAGATTGAAAAATTTGTTTTCTATGTCTACAGTGGTCCTTATTGAGACAATTCACCCTTTCTCGTAAAGCTCATTCTAATCACTCCTTCAAAACATATTTATACACTTCGTAAATGTGTATGGATTAATTTTGTACTCATAAGCTGTAGAGGTAAAAAACCACAACACTTTATCTTGAAAAGCTGGAAATATATATAGTTAACTATCCTCAAGCAAATATCTACCACCACTGTTAAATGAACCTATGCTAGCCAGTACAGTACAGAGAAATTTGCCAGCAAATTAATATTTTGAATACTGAAGTAATATGTCTTGCTGTTTCAACCATTGAACATTTTTTTCTAGGATAGTGGGTGGCAATGTTATAATTCAAACCATGGTTTACAGGAATTTCTTGCAATGCTTGTGTTTTCAGAAAGCAGAGCCCATCTGTAATTATAGGTATTCAGGAATGCAACTTTAGTAAAATCCACAGAAACAAGAGCAATGGATCTTGTGCCATAACAGCACAAACAAGCAAGATCAAAGCAAAGCCATGTTAGTTGAAATAACAAGACTTAATTGTCAAAGTCAGCTGTGAGCCACCTTTTACATTGTAGTTCTTACTTTTTATCAGAGATTTTCAAAACATGTACCTGAATAAGGCCACAGAGGGCTGAGTCTTGTCACTAAGCTTATCTAAACTTATCATCTTTTCATGGTCTGACTGTGCAAGGCACTGTCCTCTGATAGACATAGCTATACTGTAACCCATATAAATAATACTATCATAGCTAAGATATGTTTAACCATGTAACTACATATGAGTAAATGACTAACAAAATTTCCTGGCTTACTAGAAAGCATTTTCTCTTTTTAAGGGGTAGTAGTGCTCTATGAATCTTTTAACAACTTCTTTTCCATTAAAGACTGTTAAGCCCCAGAAACTGGATCAGTAATGCAGCAGACTCAGTAACAGTAAATGAAGTACTGTAAGCTTACATCAGACTAATTAGTCTGAGGGATAAAATATGGGGAAAAACTTTTCAGGTTGCTTTGTGAAAGGCAGTTTGCTTAATTAAGCCAACCACTAATTGTTAAATATTTTTCAGGCATTAACAGAGTTACGCTGACTGTAATTAAATTTTGATTTTAGTGGTATTTGCAGGGATTAAAGTCACAATCTGCTGAGGCGATGAAGTTAGTTAATATTCACTTCACTGCCACAGCTGTCCTCCATTACATTACAAAGGACAGGAAAAGAGACAGCAGAATAGGGTGAAGTAACGAGAAAGCTATTCATTTATTTGAACCAGCTCCACACTGTAGAGTCTTGTACAAATGGATCTGATCTGCATGACACACAACTAGGCATTAAATCCGATTTAATTTGATACAAAAAAGGACAGCCTAAGCTCTAAACGCATTTTTATTTTTGTACTTAAGCACTATGCAATGTATCAAAAAATATAATCATGTGATTATCATATGATTCCATTCAAGTGGTATTTCTTGACTTATTAGCTCTACAGGAGTCCACAAGGATTGTAAACCAATTCCTGCTAAGCCTTATTTTTCCCATGTGTCTGAATGAACCTTTCACACTTCTAGATTGCGAATTTTTGTTCCCAGTAGAATATTTACTGGCAAGATCAATGTTTTGAAGATTTAAGCTTGGCTTTCATTTGCATGTGAGTTGCATAAGGGTGCCATGCAGATGGAGCAGATAAGAAAGGCCTAGAAGCATGCCTTAGCTGCAACAACAGGCAGAAATTGGTCTTGGTGTTTTTTTTGCAGCAACAGTATTTCACTCACAAGGATGCCCTTTTCTAGAGCTAATGTTGGGCTAGGTTTGGGTTCAAGAGAATTCATCTTGCCAAGAAATGCCAAGGTCAGCAATTGCCCACATCCATGCAAAATTACTCTCCGTCTCATGACGTACCTTGTATGTTCTTTGTTATATTAAATCCTTCTTCCTGGCACAGCCTCAGAACCTGCAGTCACTATTGATACTATCAACCTGGCCTTAAAATTGCCAATATTAGCTTATAGATTATATACATAAGACCTAATCTCTCTCCCTCTTAAGAATGTGTCAGAAAGTCCCTAATTCTCTGACAGGGTGCTGATTAATCTCCTTTCTCTTCTTGTGGATGTGGACGGTCCTTGTGGGGAGAGGTTACACCACTGGGATACAGCATAGTTGTAAGTATGCCCTGATTTCCTTCTGGGAGGTAGAGGTCATGCCAGTTACCATAAGGCCTTTATACCGGCTATAAACAAACTGTCTGGCCATGCTGTGGCCGCTCCATGAGAGCTAAGAAACCTTGTGGCTGTCAAAATAGTCGTCATCTTCATCTTTTTTCTTCCCATTTTCTCTTGGTTTTTGTTCCACTAATATTCCATTTTACTTAATTTTATTTTTCAACACTTTCTCCTTAAAAGTTGCACCTCGCCTACTTACCTCTTGGCATCTACTGATCAATCTATATCAAACTGAGTAAGTGGCTAAACTCTTAAAATGCAGATGTACAGAAGTATGTTCCTCTTTACTATGATGCCTACCATAAAATTCATTATTCCAGTTCAGGGTTTCTAAGGGGGGAAGAGGGAGAGACTTTTTTATAAATACTAGAGAGAACATTGTCACAGAAAAATGTAAACTCAGAAGCTATACAGTCATTCCCAAACATTCAAGGTAGGCTCTTTCAACAATCTTCCAAACGGAACTTCTGAATCACAGCATACTGAGAGATGGTTTTCTTTATTTCCTACAGTGCTAATGGGACTTATTTTCTCCACCAACTCACTTGTTTTACCCCTGTATTTAAGAAGGAATACTGCATTTATATCATATGAACTTTTTGTATTAGGACTAGGTGTTGTCAGCAATCCTGTTTGTGTGCATTATCACAAATCTCGTGTTACAACTAAGTAGTTGAAGAATTACTGGTATGAATAAATTTATGGATATAGATAATTTTTTTGCAGAATCAAGGCCTGACACTGGACACTGGAAGCCACAAATTCAGTAATATTGCCATGCTCTCAAACCAAAGGAAAAGCTGACATGAAATAGTGGAGATTACAGTCCTTGTTCAAATATTTCTGATAATTATAGTAAGGATCATGGGAATTTTTCCAGAAAACATGAGACAGGAATGGATTTTTGTTTAGATACATTATATTTCAAAGTTTTCTCAAGTACAAAGGTCTCTCTTTAAAGAGGATCTTTTCACTAGCTATCTAACAAGTCATACTGAAGACAAACGAATATTAGAGAATATAATTCATACCAGAACTATATAACATAGGTAAATGAACAATAAAAATGATAAATTGGGCAATAGAAAAGATTACAGAAATAATGCTTTCACATATTGGGCATTCATTAAATTGACTTTCCAGGGTAATTACTTTAACATTTCTACCTCTGATTCAGCAGAGACTTTCGGATCATTAAACTAGATAGTAAATATTACAGAGTTTCAAGACCTGCTTTAACAGATGTCTTTCCTGGAAATTCAAGAGCCGTGTCAAAGCCTTTGCTCAAGGTTGAGTCTCTTCTCTAGGTCCAAATGTTCTGGATAGGAAACTGAATTCACTGAGAACATTTTTCTTTCTCAAAACCTGCTATTTTTATGCAGACTAATAATCTTCACTCTTGTGTACAGATAATTAATTTTAAGTAGTATAGTAAAAGTAGTAATGAATTTACATAAAAGTATGATATACATTTACTGTTATTTGTATGTATTCTGATAATAACTTAAGGCCTAAACTAAGGATTAGTTAAAACAGATTCCAAAGACACCTAGAATTTTTAGTCATTCTGAATGTAAGTGGAGTTGGAATTTCCTATTAAATATATCTGGTAAATAATTTGTATTTAAATTTTCTCTGGAAAGTGTTGAAGTTCCTAGCAGTTCCCCTGTAGCCATGGCTCCACCTTCCTTAACAGAGCTGCCAACTTTTCTGACTTACCCAACTTAAACTGGGAGGTGTGTGCTGTAAGGACTTTAGAGATTTCCACATGCAAATTTAGTTTGTGGAAAGCATCCTTTCAATTTTTAGTATCTGGAAGGCTGAAACGAGAATTTTTGCAATCTAAAAGTTGTGTTTTTAATTTATTTCTCTCTTAACATATATATCTACATATATTGAAAACTATACCATTCTTGGAGTAAGATTATTTTTCTTTGGCCAAAACTAAGGAATAACACATACCACACCATGACATTTCTTATGGGGAGTTTTCAGCTGGATTTACCTCTCTAACAGGCAGGATATCTAGAAAAAAGTTGGGTAAGGATCTGAAATTTAGAATTATTCTCCATAAACCAATACAACAATGCACATTATATTTTCCTTATCGATCAGGTGTTTTACAACTTCCTAAACTAAGGACCCTGACACTGACCTGGCAGTGTGATGTTGTCTTCAAAAAAGACATATTTAAACATGGTGCTGCTTAACACTGGGTGCCTTTGCTTTCTAAGGTGACAAATGAATGCCAAGACACCAGAGTTCAAGGTGTTGCATCAGATTGCAACAACTCTGTTCTGGAGAACAGAATGAACACCTGTTTGTTAAAACTACTAGCTTAATCTTTAAAATTTAACAAGTCTTAACTAACAGAATAACTAATGCTTCTTACAAAGGCTCTAATCCAGGAATGTGATAAACACATGCATGTTCTGGAATAAGAGAGACCTGATGATGTCCAAAGGACATTTGGAAACCCTAAACCTGTGCAGATATTCCGTTTTTTGCCAGATTGAGATTTAAGGCCCAGTTATACCACTGAAGAGCAGAACATATATATGGAATATAGGGGAAGTGGATAAAAGAACTAAAGTCTTTCAGTAGTACCATGAAATGTATCATTCTTTTCTCGTAACTGTGTTACACTCCTACTTAACTCATCCCGCTGTCCAAATCAAAGCATATTCCTACTCAAATCCTTCATCATAAATAAAAAGTTAAGCATATTAATATATGTCTGTAGGGTCAACTAGCTCCTTTTCAATCACTTTAATTAGCAAGTGATTCTCTTATTGATTTACTTTTAGAATTACTTGCTCTTTTCTCCTCCCAGTTTCATTAAATCAAAAATATATCCTATCAAGATAGATAATTTCCAGTTCAGTATAACATTTTTGATGTCTCCTTCTGTAGCTTACTCTTATCCTCTTTTTGAAGCTAACTAGAAAATTACTAATTCTCAGTAACTACATGGACACTGCCTTCTACATCTTCCTGTATCTGAAAAGAAGTTTTCAGACTAACTTGCAGTAGTAATGTGGGGTAAAGTAGTGCTTTTGATCATATAACTTTATATCATGTGATGAAGTTAGCATTTTTAACAAGTTGCCGGTCCTCAACTGAAAACTATGATAGGTCACATGAAATAAACTAAGTGAACAAGTGCAAGGAAAAACAAAGTATGCTGATGTCACTTTGAATGTGAGGAGGCCATTCATTGCCATTTACTGTTGTCTGAAAGAAGAACTTAAGCTGACTCACTGCATTCTGTGTTCTTCATTTGTGTTTCCAGGGGCATTTCTCTCATTGGCAGTGCCAGTTTCAGCACTTGTCTAGTCACTTTTTCCTACCTAAAAGACCTCTTATTCATCACATATCCCTACATAAAAGCATAGCTGTGGAGGTACTGTGTTGAAAATGATCTGACAAGAGGATGTGGATGACAAGAAAGGGGGAACACTGCTTTCAGTAGTAACAGCTTAGGGGAAATGTCAATAAGATTACAGCCTCAGTGTGGGTAAAAATGAAAAAACCTAGCCTATAAGTGAGCAATTAATTTCCATTATGTTGATTCTATTATTAAAGCTTCAGCTGACATACTCTTCATGACATATCTCTTTGTATATATTAAAGAATAACATTTATAATATAGTCTGCAAATGAATATTCCATTTCATAGTGCAATAGTTGGAGCAGAAAAGTAATTTAATTCCAAAGTCTACATAGACAAAATAATGGCAGCTATGGTGAAAATACATATTCAGATCATAGATATATGCAAGACTTCAGTATAGGGTAAGCAGGCCTCTGTCAAAAGTCTTGTATTTTTTCATGTATAATGATCTCTGCTCACTTAAGCTCCTGTACTGCTACAGCAGCGGTCACCAAACCTTCCACTCTGAACAAGAAATATGTGAAGCCAGGCTTTATGCAATGCTTTCACCACCTTAGTCCTGTCATTTCAGTTTGCTCTCAGTCAAAGGGAACTACCGAGAGAGTAACATATTGCTGTATCCCTCTTCCATGATGTGGGGGTCTATTTCATTTTCAACTATTTCACCTTTCCTCACTCCCTTTTGTTAGGTGTCTACTAGGAAAAATATATCAACCTGCCTTTAACTTCAGTGGCTGCTAAAATACAGTTGGGGCTTGTAAAATCATGTTGAAAAAATATTTTTTTTTGCAGACTGGCTGTAATTATGTTGTATTTTATAACAGATTTCCATTTTAAAAAAAAAGGGATATTATATAAAACATTTACTTGTGTATGTAAAATGCATGCAGGTACATTGTTGTTCAAATCCCATACCAAAGATAACTCCCTTGGAAATTCCGCCATGCAATGTAAATGGCTTATTTGGCCAAACCTATTGTGAACTATGCAGAGCTGAATGTATATCATAACATGATCCTTCATCCCCTCTCATGCCTATGCTGATGAACAATGAAATAGTCAAAAATTTAAAGTATTTTCTCTGTTTTGATCAGCAGTGTAGAAATCAGTCCTCCTATCTCATGCATCCAAACTCGATGTAGGTCCCTAACGAGGCAGTCTTCCTAACAAGAATTCTGTAAAAATCAGTGGACAGCCATGTTTCTGGAGGGTGTCAGAAGGAGATCTGCTTTGAGGAGCTTGAGATCCAAACTCCTTAACTGAAGAGGACAGATTCTCCTTCAGGGAGTCTCCAAGATGTCCAGCATCTTTCCTCTAAGTAGAGAGGGAATTAGGGACTTCCTTTAAGGGAGGAGTTTCCCTGTGTAGGTGAATGGATCCCATATGTCTTACATGATACCATGCTCTCTGAATGTTTTTCTGGGGTAATTGAAGTAGGCAGACAGGTTTTCATGTTTAAGCTCTTCCTTTGGAGCAGGAAATCTTGAAAAAGCTGAAAGCTGAGATTCTGCTTAACAACAGAGAAACTTGTTTACATTCCACCCCTCCTTACTCCCTCATATCCATGCATCCACTCCACCTTTGCTCACACTCTGTGAGTCATTTGTTCCCCTAAGAAGTAGGAACCAACTTCTGATTTAAGGCACAAAAAACAGGGTTCTCTCATAAATATTTAGATGAGCAATATTGTAAGTGGTTAAAATATTGTAGAGGGAAATACCCATTGACTCTAGAATGATTATAAAATCAGACATAGTTTTTTCCACAATTGAACCTAAAAAGCTGTTGTTCATTGTGTTGCTCCAGCAACAACAAACTAATGAAAAAGGAGAAAACTACCAAGCACAATCAGGGTGTGCAAAGAGAGAGAAAAGTGGAAGAATGGTCAAATTTACATCAGAGGAAATGATTCTCAGCTGGTGTAGTTATGTGTTGCTCTGAGGTCCATTGTCACTGAGGTATGGCCATTTACCCTATTTTAAAAATGAATTAGGAATCTCAGAAAATGATTTGCTGGAGCATAACACATATTTTCCCCTTTAAAATACTGTAAGGGGAAAAAAAATGAGACAGCAGGCTACTGAATGTGCTTGGTGCAGCATGCTCTGTCTCTCCAAAGTGTAGCATGAGTAATGCAAGGTTACTGCAGTAAGTACACATTTCTTATTGGATATCAGAGAAAATAGGTGTGTAAAATCCATGTAATTTGATAGCACATACATCACCACTGCCCCTGGGAGTACTGAATCATAAAGCTACATATTTAGCACAGTAAAAGAATATTTCTCATATTTTCTCTGAGAAAATTCTATGGAAATGAGTGGGGGATGGGAGAGGAAGCTTATAAATCAAGTATTAAACAACAGGCAAACTGTAGAGTTGCTGCAGAGACACAATGCATATCCTATTTTTTATACTATGACATTTTATTTTAAGTGCCCCTCTCCCCTCAGTGTTTTTAGTACCAGTGTTAAATTACAGTAACACTCTTAAGGAAATACATGTGAGATTCACATGAATACCAAGTACATTCATTATGATCAGTGCTGAATTCCAAATGAGAATAGCTTCTCTTTTTTTTCCTTCTCTGTGTTAACCTTCAAGGCAAGTCAACACATTTCAAACATCCTAGTCTGATTTTAATTTGGAAAACAGTCTTAAATATACCACTGCCAAGTCAGATCGACTCAAAGCTGTGAGGAATGAAGGCAAGGAGGAGGAGGGGAGGCAGGACTGCCACAGCAAGGAGACACTGTGAGAGAAAAAGAGGTGAAAATGAGAGCTAACATCAGCTCCCCCGGGGTCTGCTGTAATCAGCAGACAAATGGTCTATACTCATGGCATGTATTCATTCTGCAGCAAGGGGCTGCCAACAAGAGCCTTCTTATGTCTGTTTGGAAATACTGTACTAGCCTTCCTCTATTCAGATGCTTTGAAATAAAAAAAGAACTTCTGACAAACACTGCTTTGGGCATTTGACACTGCTTTTTGGTTTAGTTACTCAGACAGTGTAAAATGAACAAATTAGGAACCTACTACAAAAGAGTCTCAGTCCTAGCTTGGTAAAATGTCAGGGTTTATAAAATTAGGGCTGGTTTTTGTGGGTTTTTTCACTTTCTTTCTCTTGATTGTTTAAAACAAAAGGAGTCCCTTCCTGGTTTTTTGTACTGGTAAATGGATGTTGTCTTCAATTTCTGAATCATCATTTTTCAGATGCATGTCTGTGTATGAAAGTGACATTGACATCACACATACCAAATATATTTATATATTCACCAACTAGATACATTTATAATTTCTGTAGGTCCTATCTCTAGATATATGCTTTAGATTCTGAAATGTGAAAATTTTCTTTCAAAATCCTTTACAGAATTTTTTGCTTTCACAGGAGGATCCCACTGTTAATTAAGTTAACATCCTCTTTAATGGAACAAAAATACTTTGTGTCAGTGAAATGCCCATAAACATGGCTTAACAATTACTCTGGAGCAGCACAACTGTTCTTTTTTTCAAGTACATTATTTTTCAAATGTGCTTTTATAGTGACATATTGTGTATTGGGCACAACTGAGCTCCTCTGCGGAGAGAAGTTATGTCACATGCTTTGAAGCATGTTATGTGTGCTTATGTAAATGTTGAAAAGCTGCTCCTTTGAAACCACATCTCATTTGAGAGAGTGAGGAAAATTAGGTAGGCTGTTAACACAGAGCCAAAAGCAGACATCATACAATAGCCCCCAAGACTCATAATTAAATTAGATTATTTTTTTTAATTCAATGACCCAGATGGATTCATTGATGGAACAGCAAACCATTTCTGAGATCGCTAATACTCTAATATATAATTGCAGAATAGCAACTACTTATCCATTACATTCAGCTGTTCTGCCGGTGCTCCAGAGTTTAATTATCAGTCTGCCTTAGAAAATCCATTTTTCCCTCTCTTTCTGCAACAGCAAAATCAAATTTCAGTCACAGTTTGCATTATAATACCTTATCATAAATCCACGGTTTAGGATGAATGATTATAATCATAGGTGCCTACTGATGAAAAACATTTACAATGTGCAACTGTTCCCCCGTGATTCCAGCTCTGATGGAAGAGCACATGCAAGCATGGAAGTTCATCACCATTTCCTGATCTGGCTGGGATAAAGAGGTAGACAGAAAATAGCCTTCTTTTCACCTGTGAGTATTCCACTTCTAAGCAGCCTTAAAATCTCACAACAATGTAACCACAAAGGCACCAGGACTTTGCTAAAGTGTTCCAAGCAAAGGGTCATTGGAACCAGTGCATAAAAATTGTGTGATTTTAGTGAATGAGATCCCGGCTGTGTCCCACCTGCTCATTCTTTTGGATGATCAAGCCTGTGCTCGCACATATGAACAACAGAAAGGAATTTGTTCTAGATGTGGTTTTTTATGTGGTGCATATGTATGAACAGTGCAGAGGAAGGGCAGAGCATGGATTGCAGATCAAAGGAAAACGTTTTTTTCTTTCCCATTTTTTAGTGAATGCTGTGCCTTCAGTAGATGCTGGATTGGCGGTCTCATAGGCTGTGTTCCCACTCACCGAGAGGAGAGGCACAAAGGACACAGTGGAAACAGAAGCTTCCTGTGCCGCGGGTTTCTGCCCCAGATGGGAAGGATTCTGCTTACAGTTGCCATGGCAGGCAGCCTCCACAACTCAGTATTTATTTGCCTTGTCCAGCTATGGGGTAGGGCACTAATTGCTCCAGTAGAGTACAGCTTCTAAGGTCTTTCTCTTTCCTCTGCACATGTAACAGATAGATAGATGGGTAGACAGACAGAGGTTCTGGCAGACAGGGTGTATATGTTTATCTTAGTACCTGCAGAAAGCTCCTAGAAGCCACTACACCAGCCATGGACAACATTAATATCACAAGTGTTTCATAGCTAGAACTTTTCACTTCTTATTATGAGTCACCTATATATTTCAGTCCCTCTGGGAGCCCTGAAACACGTTGCCATAGCAGAGAGGCTATAGAGCAGAGCTGGCAGGTTCTGCATCCATGGGTTTCCTTCAAACATCCACGGGTTTCCTTCGAACATCCGCATGGTTTTAGAAACTCGGATGCAATTGATCTTTGTGTAGGTATGCTGTGCAAATCACTGTTAATAGGACTGTTGTGTTTTCATGATGTGTTTAGTACTTCAACAAATAAGGAGGCCAAGCAACTTATTTTGGACAATAAAATACACTTGCTCTGCTAGCTATGTCACCAAAGTAAGCAAGCGTTTTGTGTATATTCTAGGAATAACATAAATCAGATGTAAGAACTGTTATCAGAGAATGATGGTAACTTCCAAATCATTAGTAAGTAGTTAATCCACTGAGGCTAAGGATTGCAATGGTTATCTGCTGCACCCTTTCATGACCATGTCACAAACATTGTGGCAATGGCCAGGAGGCCAAGTCAGCCTGCAATTTATTCAGTAGTGCATCCAGACTGCTAGGCTTTCAAATTCTGAAGCATGCAACACAGTCTGAGGGAAAAACATCAGAACAGAATGCTGGCTTTATTCGAAGGAAACTGTTTCTGTGGTGTTTGAGGCAGTAGGAAAGTTGACTGTCTCAGGCTTGCCCAAAAATTTTCTATAGGCCATGGAGCACCACAGCCTAACCATTCCTTCCTTGTATCTTTGCTGTCCAGAGATGGCAGTCAGGCATCCTGATGGCTTCACTGATGATTAGAATGACTTCCTTATTTGCACCATGGATTGTGCATAGCACTGTCTGAATACAGCTGGCACTGCTGGATAGAGTACCAACTGCCACGGCCATGCCACTGTTTTGGTCTCCTGCCTCCTTGCAGTCACCTAAGTGGAGAAATTCTTTCATCTTTAAATCTCAGCAGAGAAGGTCTGTTATCAAAATTGTGCCAGTGTCTTCCAGGCAAGATGTAAATAGTAAATAACAGTCAAGTGCTATCACTGCAGGAAGGTTCCCTTTGAGAACTGGCCTGTGAAGTGAAACCTGCAGATGACTTTGACTACAGCTTCTTCCTTGTATTTAAATTGTCCTGCTTGCTTCATTTATTCTGAACACATCTCTCCAGGGCAGCTGAGAACAAACTGATGAACAGGTCTGTGAATGTTGAGTGCAGAAGGATTGACATTTTAAAGATAAACATTGAGACTTTTCAGCCCCAAGATGCAACAGCTGCTACAGATACTGATATAACTTCTGACAGAGGGTGAGGAGTGATACGTAATGTCAATTCAAGATGAGAGGCTACAACTTAGTTAAAAGCAATCCACCGAATGTGAACCATGGGGCTGGACTCAGCTGCCCTTTTCATTACCAGAAGCAGTTAAGTTGCAATGAGACTTGGTTGAAATAAGCCTCAAAATTTTCAAAATGTTTAAAACTTCCTTAAATTTCCATGACAAAAAATTCACACTGAAAGAAGATGAGAACAGCTCGATTCCTCAATTCCATTCCAGCCACATCCTACAATGCAGAAGAAAGATGAAACAAAACAGAAAGCGAATTTAACTAATGCAAGCAACACAGAAATATTGCCCTTTAGTTCAGCTGCATATTGCAACAAAGATTCCAATTCGTTTTCATTTTATACCACACCTTTTTTCCTAGTCCCAATGAATGCATTATAGCATTCCTTTTCTCTAAATTCATAAGAGGCAGACACCACACTATACAAAACAAGTGAAAATAAACCATGAGCAGTAAAAATTGTAAATCTTAGGTGGTTGTGATACAGCTGGGAGGTTGCTTTATATTTTGAATCTAATAATGTTTGCATTATTTACCTATCATTTTATGGCTATTCAAATATTTTTATTCTTCATTAAACTTCATTTGACTCTTCTTAAGTTTGTTAGTCTGTGGTATTTTTGATTCAAAGCATGAATCAAAGGTCTAGAAAGTTCTATTATCAATGTGAACATAAATTAATAATTTAAAGAGGCCTACTTGAATACATAGTTTACTCAGTTCATAGGCTGTTTTCTTAACCTTTGACACCAGTGTTTAACATGAAGTATTTAATGAGAGCTTCCAAAAGGAGAACCGTCCACCAGTAAATGTCTTTGGTTTTAAAATATATGTGTTCAAGGGACAGCAGCACTTAAATAGTAAGTAGTGTTTTAAATCATTAGCCACAGCATGGTTTAGTGGGAAATTTCTTTTTTATGTTAATGTAAGTCATTGCATAATATTTTCCAGCCTTCTGTGTCTGCTTCCCAAATGTTAGTGTTAAGAATAATAAATGGCTCTGATTCATGAGCAATATATGCTGATAGTGTTTTTTTATAAAAAATCTTCAGTTTATTATTCTTTCTGTTTCTGTGAAGCCTCCTATGAATGAACAACTCCACCACTCAAAAAATCTTGTAGGAAGAGACAGATTTTGCCATGTCCTTTTTTATGTTTTTCTCATAAAAACAAAAATAATAATAATAATAATAAATATTTTAATAATGAGAAGGCAATACTTCATTGCTTCAAGTAGTTAAAAAGATTTTAACTTTCCCTTGAAGAGCCCGTAGTTGGTGTCTACAAGATTGCTGTGATATTTTGATTTATTAATAGAGAATAAATAAGACTTCAGCAGCTGAATGAAGAAAGCTGTTATCTGGAGGCAGTAATATTTTCAGGTCTGTCCTATTTTCTTGCTTTCATTTTTGCTTGTTTACTTGCTTGCTTTTCTCTTTCTTTCTCTAGTTTCTTTTTTTTTTTTAATACTCACACCGCTGGGTCAAGGTCAGAGAGCAGCTGTCATCATCAAGGCTTTTCAGTCTCATTTTGTAGCTCTTCCCTACCTCCACTCTTGACACTGATCAGTGCATCAAATGTTTGGTTGTGGAACAACCATAATGGGTTTTGAACTGTGTGCAGGCATGGGGATTTCTCCAGAGGGCAAAATTAATTCTACACGTGAGCCCCCCTCTCCCTCCCATTCTCCCTGCCTTTTGGCTGCATGCTCAGATTGATTCTGTGGAAGAATCATTTAAAAATACATTTGATAAAATAATATATTATTGCAACATCTCCTGTCAGTCATCCAATGAGAGCATACCATATGTAAGTTTTATAACACAAAGATTTAACTCTTTTTTTTTTTTTAGTAAACACCACACACACTTTAGCATGAAATATAAGTATTTTAATTGGGCTGTTCTTTATAGGCTACAATTTTAGAAGCAGATATTTCTATGCAAATATCAACAGTAGCACTAACTGCATGCTTTTCCCATCATAACCAACGAGTTATTTAAATTCACAGTCAAGTGGTCAGAGCCAAAAAATTCAGAGTTAAACAATCATTTAAATATCAAACTCAGGCTTGGTGATGGGAGGTTATTCCGAACACAATTACCCACATGTGTAGAACTACTTACGTGTATAGGTATTTTGCAGAATAAGTGGCTTCAGATTGATTCTGAACTACAGCAGTCAATAGTTTTGCTATTTCAGTCAATGGGCTGGAGCACTGGAGCACTAGTCAGTCAGCTTAAGCTATAGGTACTCTTATGTCAAGACCAGCAACTGATGAACAGAGGAAGTTAATTTTGCAATATACAGAATCCTATATGCAAGAATATATATATATATTTTGCATGCATGGTATATTTTGCATGGGTACTGAACAAAAAAAAAAAAATCAGTAGAATGAAAAAGTGGAGAAGAGGAAGAATCCGTGTTCATGTGAATGTGGCTTCCTTATTTGGTAAATATGAGATTTCCTTATTTAGTAAATTAGAGGGCTCTACCATCTAAAGCCTGCTGAAATGGGATTAGACTGAAGTAGACAGCGTTTTTAGATATATTGCTATTATGAGTAAAGGGCAAATAGCGTTGATAGGGGAAAAAGGGATCAAGACTAGAGATCAGTCACAATTTCTGACACTGTATAGATGGAGATTATATCAATATCTCTTTATTATTAGTTAACAAAGCCTCATTTAAGAAGGACCACCAATAGGAAGGCCCCATCACTGAATAAATGTCTTTTTGGTTACAAGTAAAGTTCCATTATCAGCTGAAAAAAAAATCAAACAAATCAGAAATTGCCCATCATTTCACAGAGGACACTGTCAACATGAGCGCTTTTTTATTAAATCTGCTTGTAGAGTGCAAGAAGTAAGAAAACTACACTTGTAGATGAGGAAGACTGTTGGAAAGGATCATTCCATTAAAAATAGAGATTACCTCAGAGTAATCAAAGCAGAGGCAACCCTACAGGCAAAGCCAGTATCTCCTTCACAGTCCCATCCATTTCTTGTGATTTAATATTTTTTTCTTTCTTTCCTAATCAGGACGTATTAACTCCCAGAGAACAATCAGATCAAGAAGGGAAGATAACATTCTTCCTTTCTCAGGAAGTTTCCTTAATGACAGCTTGACTATACAGTCACATAAATTCTTTACTCTTTTTTTTCATACATGCTCTTCATGAATATATCAGAGATTAATAATTCTGAAAAACAAATTCTTCACCTTCTCTACACAAGAAAAAATAGCTGACGGACATTTTTAATGGAGCTTTAGCATCCTTTCTCTCTAACTTGGAGTAATTGGTCCATTGATCAGAAATTCAGCCTTCTCAGCTAAGGTTGCACCAAAAGATTGTCAGTTGTGAAGGTGCTTATCACTCTTCCCTCAAAGGAAACTGGCTCAAGCCACGAACTCATTTCAAAGGAGCACAAACCCATCCTCAGATGGTGATGACTCTTGGTTCACTGCTGGCTTAGACTTGAATCAAACCAGTGACCCAGAGTGAAAGGCTCCATAAACCCTTAGCAATTCACTGAGCCATTCAGGACTTCAGGGAGAAGGGGAGGGGGGAAACGTGTCTCAAAAAAAGGACCTAAAATTTCCAAAGGGCTTACCAGGAGCATGCTAAGCTTTATCCTCTCATACAATGGCAGAATTCACTACTCCAGATTCCATAATTGAGATCTATAGTTACAGAAGAGTAGAATGCAATGACAAATATGAACATTACAAATAAATATGGATTGAAGCAAAAGACATTTTTTAAAATTTTCCTTCATTTCATGAGGCAAAGAATTTTCAAAACAAAGAAAAGTCACCTATTTGAAGGATTTGAAATACTGAAATCCCAAATCTCTCATGTGAACAGAAAAGGAACTTTTCAAATATACCTGCATATTTAGTTCATCACAACATCTGAGCTATTAGATGGACTTCTTTCAGTTTAGTATTGACATTTGCCATTGATCTGAAGTAGAATATATGTGTGTGTGTGTATGCATGCACACATGTCCATATGCAGACATATCTAATGTACCACTGGACATATAATCACTGATTTTATTAACCTTGTGAATAATATCAGTTATTATCAGTCAGTAATATGTAGTGTATGTTTTTAACATTAAGATGAACTATTTTTTTCCTTCTTCTATTGATTCACTATAATTATTAGCAACTCCCTCTTAGACACTGATTAACGTCTCTCTTCTATGCAAGTTAGTTCTTTTGTTTGTTTCTTATTTTTCTAAATGATCTGCCATTGTAGGAGTTTCTGTATAGTGACAGCAGTGTTTTGCTTTTTACCTCACTTTATCTAATCCCAGTATTTTCTATTCTTTTCCCCGAACTTTTCTGAATTTCATTTATGGAGCAAAGATTAATTGGGAAATTTATACTTTGAAATTTGGTATTATTTTTAATTCCTGCATTTTTTATTTATTTATTTATGGCACTGTACTGAGTGACATAGAGTTGACGTTGTTAGCAATTAGTATCTTTCTCAAATTTATACCTCTCTATTGAAAATTAATTCTCCGAATTTTTGGATTTCAAAACCTTGGGCTAGATTACCAAGACAATTGCTGAGTTAATCAAACTTGCCGGGCTCTGTGAAAATATAGCTGCATTTCAGTTTTAGGGCAAGAAAATTGATAAGTAGTCCAAAAGATATATACACAAAAGATGTCCTTTACTGGCCGTTAAGGTCCAAAAGGTTTAAAGTTCCATGTTTTCAATAGCAATCCTCAGCAGCAGCTTCTAAAAACTACAATTTCTGTTTTATGTCTGAGGTAACAAAGAAAATCAAACAATTCACTTGGTATTTATTCTAGTAAAAGTTAAATACTGACCTTCCTACCTATTCTATAGACTACTATTAACCTTGTCCATAGGAGGGTGGTAATTTTAAGAATTATGATTGTTAATGGCTTTTGAATGCAGCAGTCTCAGACCACTTACTCCCCAGTGTACCACATGGTTCAGACTTTTCCAGATGGGAAAATGATAAGACACAAGGAAGATAACAGGTCATTCTTGAGGCAGCCTTGAGAAAATTGCTGCAAAATGAATCCTGCAGGTCTGCAGCGCTTTACCCAGCATATTTCTGTTTTAATTTATCAAGCCAAAGCTTGTTGACATGGAAGTGAATGAAATGACCGTGCAGTAGGCTCTAAGAAGCCAGCTGAAAGGCTTTGTGCATCAGCTCAGCTGTAAATAAAAAAGAGGATCCAGGAAATATTCTGCATACTGGTGTTCTCCATTACATTTTATACTCATCTGCCACATCCTCAAATCCCATTATTAATCTCAGATGTAAAATAAATAAAAAATTGGGTCCTTGAAATTTGCCAACAATTTGATTTATGATTATTATCAATTAAATCAGGCTGGTATTAGTGACATTTCCTCACCTGGCTATGTAGACCTATATTTACATTATTTTTATATATATCATTATTTATATAATGAACTAATCAGTTCCATACAGACAAGATAACTTTCTAATGGGGAAGAGTAGATTCAAATGAGAGCAGCATTACTGTTACGAAATTTCATACCATAGTCCAAATCTCCAAACCAAGGGGCAAAAAATAAGAAAGATAAATTTGCCCACAGTCATCCAGCCTTGAAAATCTTCCCTAAATACTGGCAGCCCAAGCTACATCTTGTCTTTGTGCAGGTGAGGTGTGTTTAGGAATCATGAGATTTAACAATATGCATTTCAAGCTGCTCGGTTTTGTTTTCTGCATTTGAGACTTCCAGAGTTTAGGGTTTCAAATTTTGTGGCTCTGATAGCTAGAAACTTACTATTTATTGCAATGAATCTCACTGTTTATTGTAATACTGCTTCATGGCTCCCAGTGCTGTAATTATGAGAACCACACTAAATGCTGCATGACTCAGAACAGAACCACTGGAGAAGAACAATAACATAAAGCTCTGAACAATTTCCTCAGAGTCAGAAGAACAGATACATGTTTCACCTGCTTTTCCTCCCTTCTCACTCTATTGCTCGCTGTCTTTGTAGGAACCAAGGAAAGCACTGAACACAGGAGAGATGCAGAGTACAGTCCCTTGGTATGTAGTTCATGCTGGGGTTAGTGGTCATGTCTGAGGCAGGAGAGGCATGACAGTGGCTTTAGGGAGGTCTGCACTGTGTAGTGAGATAACTCATGCAAGAACTATTAAGTAGTTTATAGTTTAGTAATTTATAGTCCATGTACTTCATATCAAAAAAAAAATTACTGGAATCTCAGTGGTATAGGCAAGACAATTACAGAAAAACTGCACTCCTGAAAACTTGTTCTAGATGTTTTACCACATCTCAGGTACTAATATATGACAAAATCCTTTTGCTCTTAGTGCTGTCACATTTGTGTGAGATGAAGGTTGTTGTCTCACCCACACAGACGATAAGCTGACACTTTAATTGGAAAGTGACATTGTTGGGAACATTTATGAATAATTTAGTATGTCCTCCCCACTCATCTTTTTATATGTTCTCCAAGTCATTATTTTATTTATTATTTATTAAGAACTGACACTGTGCTGAGAGCTGTACAGAATAAAAGAGAACACAAAGTCCTTGCCCTTGTGGATCTTACTCAGCAAGAAACATAGAAAGCTCTTTTCCATCCTGCTCATAAGATAGTACACACTTTCTGACTATGCTCCAGACTTTTTCCCCTCTTGGAGTTTTTCTTTGCTGAAAAATATAATACTAACATTAATAATAAAAATATCTCAGCATGAATGTTCTGTTAAGCTTGGCTGTTTTTAAGGTTCTTCTTACCCTCTGAGACCTTCATATTCTGCTCTGGTTTCCTTTTCCTCACAGAAATACACAGATCTTCTTATCTCATTGGACTAAAGTTAATAGAACTTGCCTGGGTTGACATCAGAGCATGTCAAAAGAAATAATTCTGTCTTTCTTTACAGGGAGCTGAAACTCTTTACCCTTTTACAAAACAACAGTATTCCTTAATTTTTTTGCCTACTTTTCTCTTTTTTTTTTTTTTGGTCTTCATTTGCACATGCATATCAACTTGCTTGTGACAGGTTGGATTAAAAGGCTTCACCTTTATCTTTGGTTGCAGAACTCTGGCACTGCAGACCCTTGTCGTCTATTCAGGCCCTTAACACAAACATACAAAGAAGCAATATAGATTCATTGGGTGATTTGTCCACATAGTCCCTTACTGTTGCAGGATTGACTTGCTGATTTTTATTAATCTAGAAACAACACTTATTCTATTACATCTGTTACCTGTATTAGCTTGTTGGACATGAAATATAGGACCAAGTTTTGTTGTCAAAAGAGAGAAAGAATCCTGCTTAGAATAATATGTTTAGGACTAAATAATTTCCTACAGCCTGATTTGAGGCTTTTAATTCTCTTATCATTTTCTACTGAAAGACTTAATATATTTTAGCTTTCAGGATGTCTGCATTTCAAGTATGTGAATTTTACCAGTTCACATTCAGAAAGTTTCTGATCAGTCATAGAATATGTTCAGGATACACTGATAGTGTATCTTGGTGTAACAGGTGCACTTTTCTGTAAGACACTTAATTTTAGAGCAGCTGATGCCTAAGGAAAAACATTTCACTAGAGACGGCCACGCTCATGTGTTCTGTCTGTATGCTGCATTTTTTCCCTTCAGTCATTACATTTGGGTGGGTTTTTTTCATGCTGGAAATCAGCGACTCCTAGGGTATTGCAGTAATTTCTTCGGTAACCATGATGTTATGTACATGAAGCTTGTGGAGGACTGAATGAGAATTTAAGCTGAATCACCAAACAATCCAAATTAGATTTAGTTCTGAAGGGAAAATA
Source organism: Limosa lapponica baueri (assembly GCA_002844005.1). Taxonomy (NCBI): domain Eukaryota; kingdom Metazoa; phylum Chordata; class Aves; order Charadriiformes; family Scolopacidae; genus Limosa; species Limosa lapponica. Next base: position 33,772 of record KZ505870.1, on the reverse strand, counting down.
AACCTGAAGTAGGCACAGCAATGAGTAGAAGACTATTTGACAACTGATTTTTTTGAACTTCCATTACGAAAGAGAAAAAGCTATTTTCACCGCAAATCTGGCACTGCACAAGTCTTAACATTTAAGACAAAGCTAAATTGCTGTTCCAATTTTTACACAAAAAACACTAAGTTCTCCAACAGCAAAAAATCAGTGATGGAGAGTAAGACACAACGTGCTGGAAAGGGTGGAATTTGCAGGGCTCAGTGCAGTAGGCAGTCTCTGTGCAGTGAGAACAAGATGAATGTGCATGAAGCCTAATTATCTGAGAGTGAAAGGTCATCAAAATCAATTTGCGGCATGATGTACAAAGGTCATTATCAGACTCAAATTTTCTATGCCATTTAAAACACAATAAAAAATAAAGTGGTTGCTTTAATAACTATGATTAGTAAAGAAAAAAGGCATATCATTGAGCCATCTGTTTAAACATTTGTGCTACCTTAGTTTTTATTCAAAACATTGCAAATAATGAGAGGTGGTTTTTTGGAAGGCAGTGTCCCTGAAACAGAATCCATTCATTTTCAGGATCTATAATGCTGACAGAGTTGAAAGTATCTCTCCAAAATTACAGTCCCTCAAAATCAATAGTTTAATATTTGTAATTTGTTTCTTTTTTATTACAGACCACTTCATTATTATTTTTATTTTCAGTTTATGGAATGGGATAGAATAGAATCCATCATTTTCTTATCTGTGGTTAAATTGCTTACACAGGGGTGTCAGTTGCCTGTTTTATTTTGCCTGTTCTGTCTTATAACATCTCAGTGGTGAAAAAAAACCCAAAACTTGTGCAAGCAAACACAGATCTGTATAGCCAGCAGAGAAGACGTTACAACTGCAACACCTAAACCTAAAAGCATACTCAAAAATCTATTTATGCTGGTTCTGAAGGTAAATACAATCCACAGTACAACAGAAAAATGAGCTGATGTGTCAGAAGAGGATGGCTGCCAGAGGGTTTTTCTTATGAAGCTTTTTGTCAGAGGTAAGCAGTCCATACAGGGAGCTGTCATCCAACAGGAACTAGTCACTAGTCTGAGCACGAGTATTCAGAAGGTGAATCAAGTTCTGAAAATTGTCCATTAATCACTTTATATGTTTGCTTCTCTCCTTTTCTGACACACAGACTTTCTCAATGGCCTGTAAAGAAAAAACACTTGAAGTAGGTGAAGGACCCAGCTGGACATGGGGTGGAGAGTAGCCAGTGTCCACTAATTAGATACATTTATGCAGAGACAAATCTCTTCAGCTTTCGCACTTTGTCTGCATTGTGTTTTCCAGGGCATTAGAAGTTCACATGAAAGGGAAGAAAATAAACTTCCTGCCTACACAGGCAGCAGGCCTGCAACATGCCCTGCCATCAGCCCGTGGGCACGGGCCCTCCGTGTGCCGGCTGCGTGCAGAGCCCAGGGGAAGACCAAAAGCACATCGTGCTCACAGCTGCTCCTCTCTTCGGGAGCTCTGTAGGCATCACCTCTGATTTCTTGACACCTTACATGTATTCTGTATTACCTAGAAATCAAATATTGAGAAACAATATTGAGAAACCTGTTTCTTTCCTGCATAATATGCAGCCTCTGAAACCACAATGCTCTTCAATATTAATATGCTAATAACTGTAGTCATCACACTTCAAAATTTAAACAAAACAAGCTCTTTCTGCCTGTATTTTCTTCCTGTTTTCTTTACTTCCACAGCTATGGCTCTTCCTTAAATAGTTTGTCGTGTTTTTTTCAATATTCAACTCAAAACTTCTTGCCCTAGTAAAGATGTTGCTGTCATTTAATTAACATCTTTCTTTTCCTACAAATTAAAAAGGACCAAATTGTGCTTTAAGTTATTTCTTTCAAAGACATTTTTTGTGAAGGAGGTGACCACCACAGGATATTTGCCTTCGTGCCAGTCATGGAAATCTTCCTGCCAAGGAAATGAGATTCAGCATTGCTAATGGGAAGATAAAAATACTCAGTATTTATTTTACAATTTGCTAATAATGAAGCAGACTGAGAGGATGATTGGTTGAATGCACTTGGAATAATAATAAAGGGCAGGGCAGATGCTGAAAGATATTTTTCATGTTTCTTCTTCTAATTGATGTTTGTTTCTCATGTCCTTTGTGTGCATTTCCTGAATTAGTGTAGCATTCTCTGAGGGTAAATCAACCTAATTTTCCCCTCCTGACAGCTGCATCCTTGATGATACTCAAGGAATAGTTCCAGCCTTGAAACTTGGCGCCTGTGAAAAGGCTGCGCTGGACTTGACTGGTTGTAGATCTCAGGCCGAGGTCAACTGCTCTGCCTCTGCACCTAGAGATGGCTGCAGTGTGCTGCAGCTCTGGGCCACACAAAGTCTGCAGGCACTGTGCCAGACCTATCATCAAGCTGCTGAGACCCCAGCACCTCCTCATAAAACATCTCTGCTTTGACATCAAAGCTCACATGCCCCTAGCTGGCTTGGAGTACCAGGTTGTCGCATCAGACTCTGCTGACATAAGAGTATGCTTTGAGCAGGTAGTGGTGAAACCACTGTGATGGACTTGAGTTAGGGTCTCGGTGAAAAATAGGCAGTCAGACTGGGGGAAAAAAGTTGGCTGAGTGAACAGGGACATGATCTCACCCTCACTTGTGTCATAAAAAGTAAGTCTTCATGTTGATTAAGAGTACTAGAAAACAACTGCAAAAGTAATTTTACAACACGGTACATGAAAGTTCTCTGGGCTTTTTTTTACAGCTATACCTGTTATTAATGAGTACTAATGAGTTACAGTACCTGTACCAAATGAGTATCATTTACAGGCACTAACAGTGTATCTAATTTCACTTCTCATAGAGATTGATGTGAGTTTTACCTCTGAATTTAATAATTTCAGATATTAACAAAACAGTGCTGTAACTCATAAGTTTTGAGACTCACAATTACAGATGCAGAATTAAGCAGTGGCCTAACTTCGATGGTCCACCACCGAATCAATTTCCCCTCTACAACTAACTCCTTCAGTAGCTGCTGGTATACACATCTAGGTCCTGTTGATTGATCAATACTCATCTCCTACAGAGCCTTTGGGCTCATCTCATCCCTCAGTATGTCTCTCAGAGAGAGATGATCAGTACTCACCTCTCTCTTTTGCAAGAGCCTTTGGGAAAAGTTGACCTGTCAGTTGGCTGACTACAGCTTTCACTGCCAAGGCTGGCTATACAGATGTAGTTTGGGTGGAAACAGGCTGATCATTCATTTGAAGGATTCCATATGCTTACACTGTTAAGAGGCCCTAACTCCACATGTGAATTTCTTTATTGGCAGTGTGCTTGGGCTTCACTTGATCCTGCAATACAGTTCCAAAAAGCTTTTGGAGGAAAGGTGTATGTGCAATCTTTCTCTTTTGTCTTGACATCTATTGAGGACTTTGGCACAAGGGAAATAATGCTCCGCTTTCAAGCATTTTATTATGTGTTTTATGAATAAATCATGAATTTGGTTAGCCCAGCAACATGTACTGTCTAGCAGATTATTTTTTTCCTGTCCACCTCAAATCCAGGATATTTTCTTCAGGATTTACAATCTTGGTAGCAGTCAACTTGCAGGGAATTTGACCTTACCCAAATTTCACTGCCATTTTTCTCTTCATGCTCTAATCATTCAAATATGTTAAAAGTAATTAAATATTGTTTCTGCAAAATTATAATCTCAAGAGGATGTGCTTGTAAACAAGCATTTCATTCCAACCACTTTAATTCTTAAAGTGGAGTTGAAAAGTGATCCAAGGTATCCCATAGAGCCAAAATGAAATCAGAAGGATCTTAATGACTGCAGCTCACCAGACAAGCCAAAAGATCAACAAGTATATTTGATGGACACATGTAGCCTTCCATGTCACATAAAACTGAAGGCTTTAAATTACATTAATAAGACTACCTGGGTGTGGAACTCACTATTAGGAATTCATTCATTGTTTAACTCTTAATTATTTTTACTGGCATCTGCTTCTCTGTAAGGCAAGATCACTGAGGGGCTAAGGGGTTTTTGGGAGATATTACTGAGACATTACTCTGGGCTTGTGGGGAGTTTCATTGCCATGATGGACAGGCATCACAGGGCAAAAATTAAAGAACAAAAGGCAGCACTAATTTGCTATTGAGCTTACATGAAATGCTAACAGTTCCTTAAAAATACATGCTCAGAGCACTGAGATTGCACAGTGAAACGTTTAAAAGCAGGAAATGCAGATGGTTGTCTTTATGGAAATGATATTCGTCACTGCTTGGTCAACTTTAATTTGCCACCACTAGGGCACGAACATAACAATTCAGTTATTAATGACAAGATTAAGTGGTATTTCTCGTAAATATTATATAGTATCCTAATTTTTAACCGCCATGAGGTAGCCTGGACTCTCTAACCCCTCTTTTTTTCCTTTGTCTGCAGTTGTAAAGATTTCCCTTGCTCCATAAAAAACAAATTCTGAATTGAATGAAACTGCTTTTTACCAGAATTTGCTAATTCTATTTGCGTATCGTGTTTCTTTTCATTTCTTATCTGGTAGCCAAAAGGTCTGTGTTTTTCTTGCCTCCGGTACAAAGTTTGATTCTGCATAGATCCCATAAGGTTTACAACCAGCTGTGACAAAACCAAAGCATTCTGTAAATATTATCCTAAGATTTTACATTTGACTTTCTATTTGAAGAGAAGTTAGGATTGCTGGTGTCCTTGCAGTAGAAGGACTTATGTGAAGGCTAATTTAACTGGCTTGCTGCCTTTCAACTAAGGTCATCGTGTTACTTTCTATATCCTGTTTTCTGGTCCATTTCAAGCTTCACATCAATTGTTGACATGGAGTTTGTTGATGAACGTGCCCTAAGAGGACCATAAACCAATTTGTGGAGCAAATAAGAAGGTTATGAAAGCAATGGCATACCCAGTGATTTTCCTCTCTCTGTCTCGTGTATGTATCTTAATTTCCAGATAGCTGCATCACAAAATGGAAAGAGTTAATAGCCTTCTTGTTCTTTGCGTTTCCCTCCCCCCCTTCTGTTAGGTTTCAGTGGACTAGTTCAATAAAAGGGAAAAGGAACACTATTCACTAGAAAACAGTTATTTAGGTACAATAATTTGTACTTTATGTCATATTATAATGGTGAGTGTAAATTTTCCTTTGAACCATGTTTTATTAACATTTTTTTTCCTCAGAGTTACATCAAAAGACTCTATAAATAAGTGATGTGCTCAGCCTGCCAGCTCTTACATGCATACCAATTACCTCTATTGGTTTCAGGACACGTAGTCAGTACTTTAAACAACCCAGATAATATTGCAAACTGAAATATTCAACATCTCCATCTTGGTATGCTGTCACCATGCAGAGAATGATTATAATTGGTAATCAGTTTCACTGCTGGTAAGTTGAGTGGCATGATGCATTTTATATCCATGCTTATGTCAAACTCAATTAACATTCTAACACAGTGTATTTCAAAGACACAGACCTAATCTGAGGGAACAACGCAATTATTTTTTTGATGTTCAAAATTCTCAGTCCCATGAAGAGAAGAACTTGAAGCACAAATACATTTATTAATACTGTAGCATTTTCTAGTTTTGCTTGCTAGAGGAAGAGGGGATGAACATATATCTCCCATCTCAAATACCTGTCATAATTGGGGCATGCCAATGACATGAGAAACTGCAGCAAATTCAGAAATACAAAATGATCAAGATTTTTCTTTGTGATTACACACTGCTGTATCAAGGTATGACATGGATTATGATACTCTGAACTGAAAAAGGGCTTAATTTTTTTTAAAAAAACATACTGATTATTGAGGCTATTTGTTATTGATTGATTTGTTTAACATTCACAAGCATCAAAGTGCTTTGTCAAATTCCACATAAACAAATGGGAAAATAAAATCACAAAGAGAAAGCTAATATGTGTAACCTTTTCAGGAAAAATTAGGAAGCTGAAGAGGGCAGATAAAAGCTGCAACATTGTGAAACTCATCATCGCTGAAAATTCTTGCTCCCACCCCAACACCTCTCTTATGGGTTATGCATTTCTCCCATCACCCTTAACATCAAGTTGCAATAATGTAGCAGCCTTCATGGCACAGAATGGAAGAGATAAAATACACAAAACATCTTTAAAAAACAAACAAACAAACAAACAAGCAAAAAGCCCAACTCTGGCTGATAGACGTTAGACGACTTGTCTAGGGTAGTCCTGTTCTGCCCATGGTTAGTTTGTTGCATTATGACACAGCTGGTCACAACTTGCTGATCCAATTGCCCTGATGGAAGTGACAGCATTCTTCTGGCATGTCTTCTCCACATGGACTCTTTTCTACGCAGTAGCTGCATGGTCTTTATCACATAGGTATTCCATCAAGTGACCCATGCTCTGAAGTTACAGAATCACACAATAGTTGAAGCTGGAATCTCTCAAGGTCACTTGGTTCAACCTCCCTGGTCAGGCAGAGTCAGCTAGAAGAGGTTGCCCAGGACCACGCCCAGACAGCTTTTAAATATCTCCAAAGAAGTTGTAGGAAGGAAGAACACCAAAAGAAGCTGTTGTTTTGCTTTTCCTTATGGGCTTTTGGGGGCAGGGCGGGAAATACTGAAATGAAACAATGTTCTGCTGAAAGGAAGATTCATAGTTCTGTAGTTCAGAAAATAAACAAAAAGATGGCAATGTCTACTTTGATTCTTTTGAGATAGAAACACAGCTCATTTGGTGGCTGTGAGATTGGTTGAAGTTAAAATAAATGTAACCATATTTTTCTTTAAGAATTTGAACCTCTTGAGTTTGCAACACTGGCCTGGAAATCTTGAAGGAGCAAAACTGTCTGACAGTTCTAGCATAGTGAAACCATTTTAAGGATTTTTTTTTTCTTTTTCTTTTTTTCTTTTTTTTTTACATCTATATGTTATTGCTAATTCACACAAAATTGTCAGAATAAAAATCCTTCACCAGCTTGTGGAACAATCAAAAAGTTCCTAGTAGCTTTAACTAGCAGACTCAGACCGAGTTATCCCAATTGACTGTTCTGATCTTCAAAACATGAAAAAATTGTCGATGAAATAACTGTAAGTCAGCTGTAAATTGTGTCAGCAGGACCATATGAAGTAGAGTGCAGTGGAAACCTTTCACTCAGCAGAATCATCAAAACTTGACTATTCCTGTCTTGATTCTCCAAAATGGAGAGGCGCAATGGAGCATGTTGTAACAAAACCTGACCAAAGACTGACATGACTAGTCTCTATGTCACAATGTCTGGTCTATTGTGAATTTTCATGATCTGTTGACCTGAAATTTAGAAAGAACACTCTATTTTCTTCCTGGAAGAAATGGAAAGGTGTTTTGTTGTTCCATATTATCAGGAAGGATGGAGCAGGATGTCAAAAATTCATATCTTTACATCTCAAGAGCAAGACCTTATTCTTACTTTCTTGTAAGACAAATATTTTTTCATCACTCTTCTCTTTCCTCCACAGCCACAAATTCAAGGTTATGCTCTTGTATTTAGTTCTACTAATATCTGTGGGCTGGTGCAAAACTTTTCTGAACAGAATACAATTTTTATGATGATATACTGTTGTCTATCCTGTTCTTGACCATTGAAGCCTACCTAGATAAAGCCTTGATATTACCTGATGACTTCATCAGAATAACCCTGTATTCATTGGTAGCTATTGTGAGAAGTTATTGATATAAAGATATTTCATCAGTCTCTGGGTACCAGTCTTGTCTCTGATTTGGACATATTGATTTTTCTTACACCATTTGCTACAATGATTCCTTTGAGAGTATCAGCATTTGGTAACAGGACAGAAAACAGGTATCTAAGTCAATCGCTATCACTTACATTTCTTTACCTCAGTAGACAATTTCATGTTATTAATTATTTTTGACATTTAAATGAAATATTCTACTAGTATTAACACTTTAGCATTCCTAGGATGAAGCTTTATACCCTTTGCTATATTTAAAATATATTTTACATGAGCAGCCTGGCTGCAAACCATGGGGAATAATGTTTGTACTATATCATTGCAAAGAATTTTTCTCACTGTTAACTTAGCTGTTCCTGAGAGGGGCTAATAACCCTGATGTCACATCTGACCACTCTATTTCCCTGAAAAGCAATATATTCAACATGGCAAGAGCACTTCTTTAAGCAGTGCCATTTATACAGACCACATTTCTATTTATCTCAGGACTAACCTGCAACAGCACTGCATGATAATTTGGCTACAGGACTGATTAATGTAACACATTCTTAGCTGGACTCCAGGCAGTGTAGCTCCATTCCTTGACACTGGTTTAGTACATACAGTATATTTGCTTGGGGGCAGAAGCTTCTGTGTTCTGAATATTGTCACAGATTAAATTTAATTTAACAATTTTGAAGGAGTATTTTTTAATTTGTCAACTTCTGAGAATGTCTGAACAGTTATTTCTCTCACTGTATATGGCCTTCGTCACAGTAGGAGCAGAATGCATGACGTACATTATTCTGCAATAGACTTTTATAATTGCTATGTTCTAATAATTAGTATTCATGTGGCATATTTACTTTAGTACAGGAGGCTGGATCTGATGTACTATGTGAATACTATCTGATTCTGTAAGCAGTCTTATTAAAAGGCATATTTGGAGGACAAATATGTGAAACAGGGTCTTGGAATCTGACAAAATTATTACTGTTATAATGTAAAAGTAGTAAAATCTTAACAAGCTATACGGTATCTGCTGTACTGATATCTGGACAGTACATTATTTAAAAGCTTCAGCACTGCATTTAAGTTGCAGATGCATTTACATTCAGTTATCACTGTGAATAATAACATGAAAGATTTTGTCACTACCAGCAATTCCTTTCTTGAGCCCTATCTCCCTCTCCTTTATTTCTTTCGAACATGTAGGACAATTTCTATTTAATTCATATTTATTTCATATTTTACTTCATAGATTATATGTTATATCGTATAATGGCTTAAGATAACAAAAGGGATTACAAGAAATTTTAGAAATGCAGTACTGATTATAAAATAATTATGGTGCCAAAACATTTCTGGCATAATACAATTTTGTTCATAAATTGAGCATCCTTCTTTCTTAAAAAAACAATCTTTGAGGATACGTGCCTCATCTATCAGCCTCATCTTTCATTTCCTTTTTGCTTTTATTATGATCTGGATTCATAGAAAATATAGGAAATAATAGTTCACATTAAAACAATGGCAGAGAAGGCATCCTGGTAACATCTGTGGGGATACTGAAATGATTTGTTATTTCTGTGACTATTTCAGATTTTCAAAATTACAAGAACTGATCTATTATTCAAATATTTTTGTACCTGCATTTCAAAAAAGGCATGACACAGACGACCTCCTTTGCAAGCAGACTGTGCATATACATGTGCAGTAGATGTTTCTGGTAAAATATTTGTAGAAAGCTAATGTCAGTCTGGAAAGCTTTGTGAAAATGATTTTGTTATGCATGCATCTCAGAAGATATTTTCTCACAAATTTTCAACCAAAGAATAGAAATAATACACTATTTCTGAGAGCAATATTAATGAAATCATTCCCACACATTTAGAAACTGAGATCAAACACACATAATAAATAGCTTGTGTTTAATTCAGGAGGTAGATGACTTTTTAAAATTTTTGTGACATTTAGCTGACAACATATTTGGCATGTAACATTTTATTCACAGAAATTTCCTAAGTGGTGCCAGATGTTCTTCCACACTAATTGTTATAACTTCTCCTACCTGCGCTCTTTAATTCCTACAATTTCCTCTCTGATACTTATTCTCCCTTATTTCCTACCACCTATCTTTTATTGCACTCCTCCATTACAATCCATCATTCTCAGTCATGTGCCACAAACAACTTCATATTTTCTCCAGCTTCATCTCCGTGTCACACAAACACTCTGAACTTCTCTTCCTTTTCAGTTGGCTTTACAACATCCACTCCTTAAATGACACCTACAAGCAATTATCAGGTCAGCTGAGAGGCATTAGCATCTAGAGATGCATAATTTAACCATTTTTTAAAATTATTATATAGTCCTGTACAGAAGTACATGTAAAGCATAGAAAAGTTTGCTTTGCAATTTTCTTGTGCTTTATTTAACAACTTTATTTGCATCCATTATATAATTATTTCCCTTCACAGTTTTTTTATTTATGATAATGTCTCCTCATCTGTTCCTAAATCTTTGGGACCTGGTTGTATCTGCAGCTTCTGAGCTTACAAACTTAATAAATGCAAAAACAGTGGTCAAACCATCCGCTGCTGTTAGCAATTTAGCAACATCATGTCAAAATAAAGATGTAAAGTCAGATACCCTGACAAAAGAGATCTCGGGGCTATGGCAGTCTCTCCAATGTACTTTCCTGAAGACTTCGGAGAAATGACTAATGGCATGATTAATAGCAGATACAAATTTGACAACGTTTGTTTGTGCTGGTTTCAGTTTGCAAATGAGGAGTCCACCCCCTGGGTTTTTGCTTGTTTTGTGATCTGTGCAAGGGACTTTCATGTGGGGGATCCCTGCCTCCTCCCATGGGGATGAGCAGAAGCAATCAGCCATCCTCCCCATACTGACCTGGCCTTGTGTCAGAGATCCTCATGGGTGCACTCATCTTCAAAACACCTGTTTGACAGGGAAGCACAGGTTTTTTTTATTTGCCGGGAAGCTGTATTGCGTGGAAGGACCTCGGCCAGGAAGGACCTCAGCCACCATTGAAAGGTCATCCAGGAAACACAAAAGAGAGGGAAAACAGAGAATAGGGCTGATAAGGGATTAAATCACCCATTTTTTTTCTTTTTTTTCTCCTGGCATGAGGAAAGACACATTCCTGTAAGGCAGGGAGGAAGCAACCTATAGGAGCGACAGTGTTTAAGTGGTGGGGGCTGCACCAGTGCATGGTGTGGGAAGAGGCCATGGACACACATGGGCCCATGGCAGCTGACTGCAGCCACCACTGACACCGACAGAAACAGCCCTGGAAAGAAAACCCATTCTGAGCCTTGACTGTGTCGGTTGGAGGAGCACAGGCAGACCCTGATAAGGTGTGTTTAAGAAAGGCCCCTGCTGCTGGGGCTGAAGATGCACTTTAGTGAGGGCATAATGTGGCAAAGGGGTATGACAGCAGCCATGAGACACGCATGCTAGGACAGGGACACCCCCAAGGGACTGTGGCCATGGGCAACCTGCAACTTGTGAAAACAAGGTGACCTGAGAGTTGGGATAGGGGAGACTGGTGTTCACCTCGGGGTGTGTGTGTAAATACTTACATCTGTTTTTCCCTAAACACCTGAATCAGTGTCCAGAAGTTTGTTTGGCACTAGATTAAGTGAAATTCCCCAACTCAAGATGGGACTACTTGCACCAGGGCTGAGTGCAGTGGCAGTGGTGACAGAGGGGTCTGCAAGTTGCTGGCAGCTTCCACCAGCAACCAGGCAGCAGCACGCATGGTGCTGGCTGAGCCAGGCTCATGCAGAGGCACTGCCTCCACCTCACCTCCCAAAACTCCCCTGCCCTCTGGAACCACTGCACTGGTGCCACAGCTCACATACACATCCCAGGAGTAAGTGCCTGAGACAGCAGCATGCAAGACTTAAATTTACTTAAGAAAACACTGGATTTGATATTTTAATGTTTCCTTCCACTGTAACCTTCAGGCCATTCAGCTTCTTCAAGACATCAAATGTTCTGTCTTACTGTGGAAATTTCAAAATAGGAGCTGGAATGTGGGAAGGGGGGAGGAGAAAAAAACAGCTTAAAGACAGACATTGTGCTGTAAAATGAAAACATACAGAAGATGGTTCAAAGCCACAGGATGTATTATATCCAGCCTCATATAAAAGCTGTATTCATTTTGGCTGTTTAAGAAGATCAAGTTATGAAAGCAAACTCATGCACAAACAGCATACCCTTAACCAAACAGTCTGAAAGACTTCAACGCTTGTTCTCTCATATACTGCCATATATGTGAGCAGATAAATAATGACATCAGAAGTGCTGGCTAGGAACAGTGCTGAAGTACAGCTGTCAAGAGTGCAAAGAGAGTAAAGCAGTCATTAAAGGCAGGCAGTGGTGGCATCTCTGGGACTGCAAAGCCTTGCTGAACCCTGGAAAGGCAATAACATCAACCTACTGAGTAGTTAATGTCCTGTCACATACCCCAGGTACCCCTGTCAGATACCCCCTGGTGTTCATATTGCTTACGCTTGGTGGTCATCCTGGGATCCCAACGGTGTAGACAAGCACACTGTTAGAAGAGTACAATTCTTTGCTGAAGATAGATCAAGATTACAACAACACAGGAAGTGCAGGGCTGTACTCTGACTGTAAAGATAATTTAATTTGTTATTCTTAAAGAGTTTTCTTCCTCTCTCTTCACAAATACAATGCATTTTTCAAACAACAAGTTTAGTGCTGTTGTAAGTGGAAGACTGATTACACTGTCTGTAGCTAAGCAGAAGGTCTGGAACTGCTGAAGGCTGCATGAGCTAGACTCCCACTTAATAAATTGGGTCCAACTTACAATCTACCTACCCTTGTCACAAACGGACACTATCAGCCATGCTAAATGGTAACACATCTTTATGAGCTGGGGAAATTAACTGAAATTACATGTTATGTTTATAAGCATTCTGAACTCCTTCCTGCTTTGTGCTGAATTACACCTAAACAACAGAGTTGGCCTCATCCCTACTCTGTGAACGTAAAAAGCCTTTGACCTGTTTATGTTCAAATAGTTTTTTTAACATAATGGAAATACTGCCGTGGTACATGTACTGTAAAGTTAAAACATACTATACAGTTAAAACATGTATTTGGCTAATTTTTAAGTTACAAATATTAGGGGTGGAATGTCTCCCCTTTGAATCAGATAAAGGAATATTCCTCTAAGGGGGTATCAGAGGAAATTTTTTTTTCAAAATTACAGAATAAGGACCTTCCTAGCATTAGCACTGCACATAAACACTAAAGCTCATTCTTTGCAGTCTATAATAAGAACTAACCAGGTGTTTTGGGATATTCCACTGCAGCTTCTCAGCTCTGCCTCCTTTAAAAGAGTTAAAGCCCTCTCATAGCTCTGAAAAAATACCCATTTACTCGTATGTTATTCAAACTGACCATAGACTTGTCAAATTGACAGGTTTTTGTCCCCCAAAGGAAAAGCGCAGTTGCAGTTTCTCTCACAGTACATTACTGGGGTGTAATAAATGCAGAGAAAGTGGTTCATTCTGGATGCCAGACACACACAAGTACTAGCTTTCCTGTCCTTGTCTCTGCAGACAAAAGACCTCAGCACAGAGAACACAATGACATCCAGAACCTGCCCAGATTAACCAATTATACAATGAGTGGATAGCATCCCTGAAATCTTTTCCATGTGACTTCAGAGCTGTTTGGGAAATACTATAGTTCCCAGAAGATTTAAACTAAAGAGAAACAAGCATAATGCTTGGGTCAGAAAACAATTGACATTGAGCACAAATGAGATGAATGAGGTCTGTGTTAATATGGAACATCAATTTATCAACCCAGCTGGACACAAAGGTAATTTGTAAAACCACAGTGTTTACTAAACCAATTACAAACAGGTGCACTTGAAGACAATATGGCTTCCATGCTCTCTAGGCTTACAAAATAGTTGAGGCTTCTTCACACTTTTTTTCTCTTGCCTGCTTTTTTTTTTTTTCTATTTTTCCTCTGTGAGGTGTCTTGCTGCAAAGCAGCTGTTAAGGAGAGATGATGAAATGTCTCCTGGGTCATATCATCGTATTAGAAGTTCTGAGCGAACAGCTTTACCATCAAAGGAGCAAAGTAACTTTTTGATAGTCAGTGTTTAATTTTTATGTACAATGTACTAAGTACAATATAAACACTAGGTTTTGGCAGTCTCTAGCCTGTTATCTCCTCAGATGACTGCCTAAGAAGCTCAATTATACATCTGTTATAATGCATGCTTATTTCGAATCTGGTAACTAATAAATCAAGAATTACCACAGAAATTGTTGAAATTAACTGAATAGATGGAATATCATTTTTAAACTAGATTACTCATGTGCATGAAAACACTTCAGTGTGCAAGTTTTGAAGGTTTCGGCTCTCATTCTTCATCTGTTGTTCCTCAGGATAAAGTAGGACATTTAGTTCAGTCTTTGTGAGCCATGTTTTTTAGACTTCTCTTACAGCCCACTTGGAGACAGGTTAGAAAAATGTCTTTTCCAGAGTGAGGTAAACAGAGCTAAGACAGTAGCAGCACTGACCGGAGGTGTTACTTCAGTTGTCTATAGTCATGCTACAGTTTGTGCATCCTGATGATTTAAGTGTCTTTCTTGCAGTGACAGAACATTACGGATTCATGTTTTACTTATGATTAAGCATAACCTGCAGATCTTTTTGTGCAGTACTGCCACTGAGCAGTTGTTCCCTGTCCCACATTTCAGTGACTGATTGTTCCTACCAAAGGACAAGAATAATGTTCCGTAATCCTTCTCTTCTTTCTTTCTTTTTTTTTTTTTCCACCCCCCTGGCTATTTATCTAGTTTGTCAAGATCATTTTGCACTCTGAAGTTGCCCTCCAGCACTTGCAACTGCATTTAGCCTGGTGTCATCTTCAGATGTACTAATTATGCCCCACTCCATTATCTAGGTCATTAGTGACTGAAATAGTACGAGACTGGGAGCAGAGCTTTGGGGATTCCCCACTTGATTTTTCTCTTCTATTCTTATAGCGATCTATTAGTAACTGCTCAGTGGGTTCATGCAAGTGTGGGATATTTTCATTAAGCCCTTTTTTCTCTACCTTATTTGTTGGAATGAAATGATGACATGGCCTCTAAACTTTGCAGACCTGAGGTCTTGATGCTTCAGTAGCCCAAGTGATTTGACAGTTGCATGCATTGCTGCTCAGAATAAGTCCTGGTACTTCTGGATCCTTGATGAAAAATAGCTATTTTTCCTCTGGCGTCTGTAATTCAGCAATTCTGGTGTGATTGGCACTTAGGAACTTAATATGCTGCTCCAAAATAAGGGAAGTTCATGTAAAAATATCCTTGCATTTAAAAGACTGTTCTTAAAAGCTACTGACAAGCTCTTGTTACTATCAAGAATACTTTCTAAAACTTGGTATTTTTAGGACACTACCTATTTGTGGTAAATCTTCACATATCTACTTCAGAAATTTTGGTTTAAAACTGTGTTTGTGAATACTGTTCTCTTATTAGGAAGTAAGCCTTTTCCCAGAGATATAGCTATGACGCGGTTTGTTCATTGACTTTGCTAACATTTAGCAAGTAGAATAGCAGAATCTCATTTCAGAGAATAGCTCCATAATTTCATGCACCTACCATAAAAACAAGCAAATTGACACCCTGCCAGGAGTAGCCAGAGGAGATCTTAGAAGAGAGTTCATAATGATACTGTTGCCATATTGCACGCCTGTAAATAATTCATTAAGTCAACCACCCTTTTGTTTTAAGCAAACATGAGCAGATGCCTTCCTAAATTGGATGCAGACAACAGTTTTCAGCAAAACATTGTTGTAATATGACACTTAAAGAGAGTAACATTTTTCTCTTATTGATTTTTGAAGCATTATCGACTCTGATAATTCACAGTGATTACTTCTGTTACACATCAAGTCCTTCATTGTTTTTCATCTAGGTTTTTCAGATTTTTGCCGTGTGATAGATTTCACAGTTAGCTGTAGCATGGTGGAAAATAACATAAATTCACAAGCAGTTAAGAGAACTGAGAAGTTTTTCAGTGGCCCAAAATATTAGTATTAGTTGTTTAATACAGGGCCTCTAGCTCAGACCTGATATCTGCTTTGTATTTAGAAAATCAATGAACAGAAATAAGCATGTAATTAAAAGATGAGAAACAACAGTTGTGGGAGTCCAAGCAAAAGGTTAAGGCTAGTGTTTACACAGCTGATGACTCCTCACTACTCAGCTTGTAAAGTCAGGTCACACCTTTCAAAATACAATAATTATACTGTGTGGAAGTGTGTAAAATTCATTCTTATATGTAACCTTGCTGTATTCTTTTTACCTCCCCAGAGGTGTGGGGAAGACTTAGATGGGATTAAAAGGTGGTATTTTACTATTTGCTGTTTCTACTTTGAATCTTACCAACTTCTCTCCATGTCAACATTTTTCTGCGTACAAGCTCTCCTTACATGCATTTTCCTATGTTGATTTCATTCCAAGTTCGTCTTCTCCTTTGTGAAAACTTTAAAATAGGAAATAAGGATACTGGTTGTAACAAAAATCAGGTATTTCTGTAAGTTCTGAAGAGCGCACTAAAATATCAAACTTTAATACGATTTTAACCAATATTTTTTAAGTGTGTGTTAACTTATTACTGTGAAATACTTGCAGCAATTTGTGGACCATTTCAGTCAATTGTTAAATTACCTTTCAAGTTTCTAGTAACTCAGCTTTACAATGAAAGTTTCTTCTCCTTTAGAAACTGCTATAAGGGCATCCCCAGACAGATATTCCATTTATTATTTACTAGTAAATAAAATAGAATGTGTAAGCATATTGATTTTATTAGTCCAACTGATGTTTCAGTACTGCTAGAATGATATTTTACATATTTTGTAAGACATTGAGTTATAAACCTCAAATCCTTTTTCACACAAATTACATAACTTTTATTATACAATAAAGTGTTTGGAAATAAGGGGGTTTTTTAACAAAAATTTTAGTTAGATACTATGTGTTTAAATTAGTCTAATTTAGGCTGAAGAAGTTGGGTTGGAGAGGAGTGGGGAACCTGCAGTGAATTAGGTCTTTATTTTTCTATTCATACCTCTTGAGAAAAATGCCCTGGGCAGATATCCCAAACATCATACAGAGGAAGAGTAAAACGTAATTAGGAGAGTCTTAAGATCTCATGTCTGAAGGAATTTTTACACCATTCTAATCTCACGGGCTCCAGCACACCATCTAGTTATTTTTGCGTTAAGGTAACAGTGTTTATTGTAAATTTAAGCAAGAGAAAGAATTTATTATTGTGAATTTAATGCAAGAGAAATAATTTATACACAGAGCTTCGAGCCTTCCTTCAGTTGTACATTATTGGTATATTCAACATGTCAAAGAGTGGCATTCATTAAAAACATTTGGGTCTAATTCACGCCTCCAACCATGATTCCTCTGAGGATCTTTTTTCTCATACGTGAGTAACAATATAGACAATGGAAGCACAGGTGCAAAGTTAATTTCAAACTTAAGTGTGGTCAGGTTAAGGTCCTTAGCAAAAATAAGAAGTGCTTTTATAGTGAAAAGTCACAGTGTTTTTCCAATTATTACAAATAGTGTGGATGAATTTTAATTCATCCATAAAATTCTCCACGCAAAAATTATTCATTCTTGTGCATTGAATTTTAAATGTTCCAATAACTTCAAGATATCCTAGGAGAAAAATCAGTTTGCCAGATTGGAGGATTAGATGGACTTGATCAACTGGTTAGAGATTTTCTTGGGGAGCAGGGGGATGCAGGGAGGGGTGGCTTGTAAGGTCAGTCTTATAACTTTGGGTATAATAAATGATTTAATTATTCTAACATAGCCTGAAGGTCTGTAATTTATGTCAGATCCGCGATATGCTGATTTTTCTGAATGCAACTGAAATCTCTTTCAGAAAGATTTACAGTGTTAATAACCTCCAGCTATTTTAAGTCACAGTCAATCTTCACGGAAAGAGCACAGAGATTATACAGGGTTTTTTCTTTCCCTGTGGTTACTGCCTTATCTTTTAAATATAAGCTGTTTGATGAAAATAGTATTGTACATTCACACTTTGAGAATGCTCACAAGGTTGTGACTTTCTTCTTCTCTTCCTCTCGCCCCCACCCCCCCTGCTCAAACATTACATGAGGAGGAAAGACTGTTACCCTGTGTCAGCCAGAACTGAACAAATGGCTTTGGGTTAAACTGATTCAATTGGGAATCGCTTGGCTTCAACTAGATTTCACTTACTGCGAGCTCAGTAGATAGTCCTAAGCAGTCACCCGAGAATGCCCACATTTAAACAAGCAAACAGACAAGAAGCATATATGGATGTCCTTAAGCAAACTGTTTATTTGTAAATGAGTAGTCACACACCACAAATGATGAGCAGTAAGGAACAGGTCCTTAACCTTGAAAAGTGTTAGAAGTGCAGGTGAAATCCTAAATTAGGGACATTCTCTAGGGAACATAGTTTGATTCCAGTGAGATCAGCATGTTGCCACTGCTGTTTAAAATAGCTCTAAAAAAGTAACACTGAATGTGCTACCTTTCCTGCATAGTTATTAACTAAAGTGTTAATAACTAAATTGCTATCAATTTCTTTCTAAATGACTTTTTCACATTCAAATACAACTTTTTGAAGCAATGAACAGCCTCATGTCAAAAATTATTCCGCCGCCCTGATTTTTGTGTTTTACTTAACAGTACTACGAAGATGAGAACCTAAAATAAAGGTAAGCCTCAGCACTGAGAGGATGAACAACCTAATTCTTTGAAACAAAACACTGATTTTGCTTTGCACTTTCTCGTCAAATGCTTCAGTTTTTTCATATGAAACTTTAATGCTTTTGATCTTCAGAAATCTGATTCACCCAGAACATTGACCACTATAAGAAAGCTTGAATTGAGCATAACTTTTATTGAGCATATCAAGAAAAAAGTGTGGCACAAGGACTGAGTTGCAGATACAACACCAACTTAACCGTGTAAGGTGTTTTGAGAACTCTCAGTCAATATCTAATCCAGCATAAGCTGTCTTTTCCCAGTAAACTGTTCCATCACGAAGAGTCACTTTTAATGCAACGTAATGGTGAGTGTGTCACTGGGATCCACCAAATCTACTGTTACACATAGGTTAAAAGAATAGCAGAACAGAGTTTCCTTGACAATCACTTTTCTTAACATGACTGTAGAATGGACTGTAAGGAAGTGCTCTGTACGTATAATTTTTTGTTACTAGTGGGACTGTTATGCTAACTTGCTGAGTGGCTCTAGGAGGAACTGTAAGGAAAGTAGGGGAAAACCTTACCTCCTAGTCTAGTCCAAGAGTGAGGAGAAAAATCTTTTCTAGTTTTTGAGAGAGAAAATTTGCTGACATAGTAAGACTGCAAACCCCTTCCTTGTTTAGCTTAGGTAAAATATTTTGATGTTTTCTTGGAGGTATACATGAGATGAAGTGGATGTATGCTATGCTAAAACTTTTGAAATGCTGAAACCCAAGATACATCATGAATGCATTTTTCTTGATCTTGCTAATATCCAAGACCAAGACTATCTCCTCATCTCATTTCTTGGTTTTTTTTTTCTGACTTTTGCAGGGGGAACACATGCAGAATGCTGTGTTTCGACATTAAGGTCATGTTCTGTAGGTTGCTTATCAATGACAGTTACTTCAGTTCTTACTGGCTGCCTTCTCCAGAAGATCGTGATTGGAAGAAAAAAATGGACAAAGCTTCACACTATACACTTCCATCCAGGCAATCAAGCACTGTCATTCTACGTTGCCCTTGTATCTCCAATACCTCTTATAGGCTTAAAAGATAAAAGAAGTCAAGAATTTTCCTGTCTTTGTACTTTACATATCAGACAAAGCCAGTGATGTAACACAATTTTTTTTTTTTTTTTTGTAGTGACAGAACCATTTAGAATCATTCATAGAATCATTCTAGAATCATAGAACCATGATAGAACCATTCATAGAATCATAGAATGGTTAGGGTTGGAAAGGACCTTAAAGATCATTGAGTTCCAACCACCCTGCCATTGGCAGGGACACCTCCCACTAGACCAGGTTGCTCAAAGCCCCATCCAGCCTGGCCTTGAACACTTCCAGGGATGGGGCATCCACAACTTCTCTGGGCAACCTGTACCACTGCCTCACGACCCTCACCATAAAGAATTTTTTCCCAGTATCTAATCTAAATCTACCCTCTTTCAATTTAAAACCACTACCCCTCATCCTATCACTACAATCTCCTGATCAGGAGTCCCTCCCCATCTCTCCTGTGGGGCCCCTTTAGGTACTGGAAGGCCGTTATAAGGTCTCTCCGGAGAGTTCTGTTCTCCAGTCTGAACAACCCCAACTCTCTCAGCCTGTGTTCATAGCATAGGTCCTCCAGCCCTCTGGTCATCTTTGTGGCCCTTTTGTTTTGTAAAGATCAGTTGCTTACTTCTTGTTGCAGTAATCCCATTCTTTCTTCACAAGCCAGTTAACCCTCTGAGTCTCTGTAATTCAGACATCTGGCTGCCAGGTTCCAGCAGTGACCAGGGGAGCTGGTGCTGACTTATCTAAAGTATGTTTTTTCTCAACACAACCTGCTATAACACTTTATTATTGCAAAACTGTTATTTAGTTTCCTGAAGCCTATTGCCATTTGTGTGTTTCCTAGCTTATAGAAATGAAAAGATGGTCTTCTTGCAGGCCTTGGTAAAATACTTACACCACATTTTTGCAAAATTATTACCTGTACATGGAGCATTTTAGATGTAAGTTGTCAGCATGCACTGAGTTCAGTCACTGTACTATCTGCTAGTATTTTTGACACAGATAGCTTTTGCAAATTTTTACTTACTATGAAATGAATATGTAACACCTGCACATAAAATCTTACTGCCCTAAAAGCAAATCTTTCTGTCACAGTGGTGAATATCAGACACTTAGTTCAGGAATAATGTTGAAGTTGGTTTAAATACATGCAATAGTTTTACGCTTGTGTAGACTAAGTATATAATTTCCCTGAAAATACCCAATTTCTGCAGTGGGCCACTGTCTGCCCAGTTCTGAAGACTATTTTAGGTCAGAAAAGAAATTATTAGAAAGCACATGTTAAAAGGAGCTTTTTTAGAGTTAATAAGAGAGGTCTTCCTCTGGTTGCTCCGATAAAGATCACACTAGCCCAATTGTTTTGCTCTACATCTCCCAGTTAGCAGTAGTGTTTTCTGCTGCCTTCTCTTGACTGATGAAGGAAAAGGCTGATGTTTATACTTTCAGCTTCTGCATAACAATAGAGTATTATGCCTTGCTTTCCAGGAGAGAAGAAGCCCTGCCAAACATAAGAAGGGGAAAGTGAATACTGCATAAATTAGTTGCCTGTTTCTTTTCCTATGAACTGGCAATGTGGTATGCATTAAGGCATTGAAGCAGCTGTGGTGAGAATGGGGGCTGTTCTTAACCTATATTTGATTTTAATTTCCCATATCTGCAAGTGAATGTGTGGAAAAGTTTTGTGTTTTCCTTTTGGCAGCTACAGTACGTAAACTGTCCTATACCAGTATCAGCTTTTTGCAAACACCTTGATGCTCACATCTAGCACAAAAGCTGCCAAAAGGCATCCTTTTTTGTTTTTCCTTGTTTTCTGTTTTCATCTTCCATAAAATTAAATGTTTGAATATTGGTCCTAAATAGTTTATCCTTCTAGACTGTAGAGAGGAAGGTAATTTCGCCTCTGCTGCTTTTATTTAGCATGAAGAAGTCTGAACAACAGCTTACTTGTTTACACACTGACTTAATGAGTCTTTAGCACAGTACAATTATCTTGTATAGCACTGACGGCATTTATCTTAGTCCTGATCAAACTGGTGCAACTTTCTCAGCATAAGCATGATCCAGTAGAGCCACAGAAACTTTGTCACATGAAGTGCTGAGGCAAGGAAAAACAGTTAAGGTGGAAGAAAGCTGTCATATCTGGGTCACCTGTGGATACATAAATTCTTTGTCCCTGCACAGCTACCTATCATGTACGTGAGTTCAGTTTTACCTTGAGCTAGCATCTGTTTTGAAGTAGTGGTAAGTCTAGCCTTTTGAGTTCCTGTAAATACCTGCTTCTGAACTGCCCTGCATGCAAATTGGCTTCATGGCAGGATACGGTTCTTTAGCATTGTGTATAGTGTACTACACAGCTTCACAGCTTCTTTCTTCGTTAACAATGTATACTGAACTTCCCACTCCCTACATAGCAAAACATTCCATGTTTTTTTTGTCATTTTGCTAGGTCATTTGTTTTGTTGTCATGTGCTCTGTCTTTTTGAACTCCTTTCATCTGCATCATTTGATCTAAATTTTTATTTCTTGTAGCACTTTCTGCTTAAGCTCTGGAGACCAGGTCTTCTTTCCAGTTGCTTCAGATAAGCTTTACAGCATGATCCTGGATGTTGTGCTTTGTGTATTCACTGTCTTCAAAGCAGAAAAGAGAAAACAGCTAACCCAGGCACTGGGCTAGAGACTCATTCATTTGTATGCAAGGAACAGGTCATGCTGACCTAAGAGTACCAGGGCATTGAATGCTGTAACCCTTTAGGTTCATGCTTTGTCAGTAAAATTGAGGAGTTTGTATAACCAGCATGAAGCACTGCACAATAACATGTAGGGTATTGAAACGCTTTCCTTTGTGGTTTGGTTGTTGGGGTTTTCTTTTGCTGCATTTTGTCTTGACCTTCTACTCCCATTTGCATCTGCATGTTCTAGCTGAGGAAACACAGACTACACTTCTCGCAGAAAAATGAGTATCTATTTTCTTTTTGCCATTCTTGGAAATCATGAGGAAAAATAAAGGAAACTGAGTATTTGAGAGGAGGATGCTGCATTTCAGAAAATCAGCAGGCTCTGTTCTGTGAGAAGAGCACTGGGCACTGAGTCGGAGGGGGTGCAGAATAAGCAGGAAAACATAATTCAGCCTTGATGTAATGGGAGAGTGAACGGCAGAGCTGCCTACATCTGCTGCGGAGTCTTCTAGGGTTTTTACAATATTCTCTCCTCTTCCTGATGATAAATCTTTCTAGCCACTCATGTTGTCGCCTTATGGCCTCTGCTAACTTTTGTCTCTTTATGGCCTTTTGGGCATAGATTCTCACCTTCTTAAATAACTTGAAGCTGAAGAAGAAACAATATCAAAATATATAACAGATGCACAAGTGTACCTTGGGGATGGATGTCTTATGGACACAGAACTGTCATCACACTTCCATAAGCACATTTTTACTGTCTCATTCATCATGCATGTGTGGCTTGCTGGCAGCGCGCTTGCTCCCAGTGGGGTAAACTTCTATTCTGAGTCCAAACTAGCCGGATACATCTTTCTACCCTACATGTTAGATTTTTTCTTCCAGTCTGAGGTTTCAGATCTCCATCTCTATTAAATGATCTAAAAAGCATTTTTATACCCTACTTGATGTGCTGCTGAAATTTAAGTGTAGTAATAGAAGTTTTCACTACGCACAGCCTTAGGAAGACATTCAAGGTCATTTTGACAGTGTTTAGAAACAACTCAAAATTGACAAATTTGTAAGGTCTGTGTGAAATTTATAGGAGCAATATTCTTAAAAAAAAAAAGATTACCAATGCCTCTGCATAATAGAGTTAGGTATAATTATGCAGCCCTAGTTTTATGTGAAGCTATTACAAATGCAAATCTGAATCAGATAACTGAGTAGATAGCTATAAAAGTGCCTAAGTAAGGTAAGAAGGGATGGCAGCATGCCAGTGTGGACTGGCATATACCAGCGTAACTGTAGGAGAAAGCCTTCATGACTCTGCCCCAATAATGATTAAGCACCACTTCTCTTAACCCATTTTTAGAGATGTTCAGAAAACTAAATTCCTTATGGAATAGGGAACTCCTTTATACAACTGTTAAGTGTCATAACTTTACTTGTGTGGGGGTTTTGATATGTATAAAATATCTTGACTTTTTCTTTCTCTGGGATGATTTTCCCAGTCTTTTCTCACTACTTCTAGGGTTTAACCGTTGAACTGGGGCGGGGGGGAGGAGGAGATAAGAATCTTGTCTCATTGATTAGCTCTACGGGTAACCTCCTATAAAAGCATGATTAAGGCACAAAAATCTTTATTGTCTTTTATAGTAAAAGGCTTTCACCACCGTAGAGATATATGGAGTTTCTTCAAATAACCCAAGCATTGCATGCGACCTTCTTCTTTATGGTATTCTGAAAAGATATTTACTCTGAGTTGCTTTCACTGCAAGAATTTTCAGGACAATGGTTTGTTTTCTGACCATAGTATTAATTTCAATGTAACTACTTCAGATTTCCACTAGAGAAAAAGTGACCACACCACTTCCTGGATTTCTTGCTTCTTATGAAGCTTTGGTGTATTTTTGGCCCTAATGGAGGAGAGGAGGAAGGTTGCTTTTCCCAACTAAGAGTGCATTTATTTCCCAGGTCATGTAAAGCAGTTCATGGAGCTAAGGGTTATGTGCACACAGCAGACAAGATGCTGGCTGAGATTCTGCCATTCTTTTCAGTGTTGCACAATACACAGTAGGACAGTTTTTCTATGATCTCTAGCTGTATTAATAGGAACCTGTGAAAGTTTTTATCAGAGAGTTGATATGTGAGTTTATGATATGTTTCTGGTTACGAATAGCTTGGAGGTGTCTCACATCATACAGGGAAGTACATATGCCATGCTACCTCAGTTACTGCTGCACTTACAACTCATTGATACAGTTTCTGGAGATTAATTAATGGGGAAAGCCTTCTGTTTAGACACATACACATTTTTAAGAGTAGTCCTGTACAAAGCTTTTCTGTTCTTGGCAACATACAGTAATGCTAGGAAAAATGATTTTTCCTAGATTAAAGAAGTTCTATCAAGGCAACAAAACCCTACAGTAGTTTTGGTCTGAATTCTGCAGTGCCTCACAAACGTCCACATAGCCTGAAATGGGGAACACAGTTTGAAACAGGATCAAAAAATATTTTAGAATGCAGAAAACAAAGGGAATGTCTGAGATCCAAGCAGGATTACTACCTAAGAAAGTACTCCCCAAACATATGAACGCAGAAAAAGGCAGGAAAAACTTAAAATTACACATCTTTATTTGGAAGTAAGAAAAATATTCTAGATGAAATTACTTTGTGTGTTGGAAACTTGAGTAATTTCTAATCAATATTCTAGAAAAAAAAGAATGTTAAGAATGTTCCTATTTAAATGACTTACATTTCTATAACAAATAATCAAACAACTCTAGCATGTACTAAAGCTTTTTAATCTCATCTTTCTTGCAACCACAGTTACATCATGCTTACCTAAACAAAATTAATGGAAATATAACATGGACAGAGATGTAATTAAAATTACCAACTTGTATCACTCTTTATCATGGTCAAAACAATCTATTACACTTCCCTTTTGTATTGTGTTATACCTCTGCAACATAAATGCTGATGCTTAAGGAAACAGCCTATCAATCACAGCAGAAATATAAGACTTTTAAATGGAAAATTAATTTTAGTACAGACCAGGATGTTATCTCCAACACTGTAGTCCCTACAAAGGGGAGATCAAGCTATAATAGAAGCCATCAACCCCACATGAACCACTTAATCATGTTTATATATAACTTGCATATTAAAAAGCAATATCCAATGTCAATGGCTCAGATTTAAAAATATCTTAATAGTCAGTAACTGACTAATGAATACTACAGTAATAACAGTTTAATTTGAAGAATTCTGACAGCTGGTTGCCTTGATGAGAGCTGTTACCAGGGAGCCCTAGTCCCATGCTGAGAACATCCACAGCATGCTGATTTATAGCAGCAGTGCAGAACTGTTTAATGTCAGCACCTCTCAGCTAAAGTAATAATAAACAGGAATGTTATGGTTTATTTTTCTGTATGAATTGTTCAGGCTCTGTATGGTAAGCACCAACTCAATAGGGGATAATAGCTGCCATTCCCCAGGGAGTTGTAACTGAGGTTTAAGCATTTTTATTGGCAAGGTTACTATATCAAAATGAATCCAGAAGAAGTTGTTTGTTCTATTCTCTTTTTTCCTTTCTTTTTGCTTGATTTCTCATCCCATTCTGGAAAGTAAATATAATTCCTGTAGTTATGAAAGCTTCTTTTACATTTCAACTGCACTTCTTTTTTGTAGTAGTTTAACTGCCTTCTGTTCTTACATTTAGAGTTGAGTGTGAATTTACTACAGACATCACTGTGTAGCTTTTTCACTCCTTCCTCTGCTCCTCTCCCCCACCCTTAAAATTTGTAAATGTGAAAATGTGAAGTCATTTTGCAGACTTCAAAGATTTGAAAGCAAGCTGCTATGTATTTAAAATTTCATGTGAATAAATATAATGCATTGAAAGGTTTAAAGCAAACCTTTTTTCTTTATTTTTTTTTTTTTTTTGGTCAGGTTAATTTACAAGATTCTTATATTAGTGAGATTCTTGCATTGTTATTCCTTTTTTCCTTTGGCACTATTACTTGTTAGTTTTGTTTGGAAATGAAGATAGCAGGTTATTATCTGGCTAACAAGCAGATAGATATGAAATATTTTCATCTTTGGTGGAAACTGGTGTAGCTCTTGACTACTGCACTGGAGTTCTGCCAGGACCCACTAAGGGTCAATCCATAAGCTTGAGTTAGAAACTTGATGAACTGATTCTTTTTTTAAAACAAAACAGAAAGAAAGATCTGTGGTTGCACAGCTCTTTTGGTTTACTACTAGTTTATGTTTTCTGCCAAGATACTTACATTATCTGTGTGACAATTGTTACAGTTCTTGTTGATGCGTGTTTGAACATTCCTTTTATAATCTGGGGGCACAAAATATACAGCAAGCATATTAAGGAGCATCTAAAACCACATCTATCCTCAAACTAATGCACCTTGGCAAAGGTAAGCATGGAGTAAGCAAAAGTATACCCACCCACTCCTCCTCTCCCCCCCACAACACGTTCCTCACATCACCCTCCAGGAGGTTGTACCCCAGGTACCCCAGCAGGAAAAAGTTGCATTAGAAGTGGAAAAGAGGGAAAGTGGTAGAAAGATGAAAAAAGAAATGTAAGAATTTGCTTAGGAAAAAATATTAGATTTTTATGGTTCATGTAAGATATAGTGTATCAGGGAAATGTGTCTTTGGAAAAACATTTTTCCTCCTTCTTAAAAGTGGATGTCATCTGGATGCAACACCAATGCAGATGTGATCTGAGTAAGAAAAGCAGACTGTTCTTGGAAAAATCATGAAGGATGTACCTTAAACTAGGGACATGTTTAAATAATTTCTCAGAACATTCCTTTAGGGAAGGAATTCTCTTTGAAATATTTTTGGAAATGCAGAACAATATTTCATATACATCCATCAGCAGTTCTTTGTGCTATTTTGGAGATGAGATTGGCCAATTATCCTCCAAGGAGGCAGGACTGGAACTAATGATGAAAAGCATCTTTATTTGGAGCTTTGATCTTTCTCTTGAAATAGCAATTTTCTCAATTCTATTTCTCTACATTGAGTACTGAAAGCTTGGGAGATTTTATTTATTTATTTATTTGTTTGTTGTTTTAAGCAGCTAAAGGGACTATGCTGTTCATTTATCTGTTAATTGTCGTATCACAGACTCTGGGGCACTGACCTGGAGGGTCCACCCTATGGCAACAAAGCTGAGAAATATTGTGTTCCTGTTCTGAGGCAATCTGCTGGTGAAACTGTCCATGGGAACCTCCTGCAGCTGCTGAGTAAATTTGACCTTTTTGTCAATTTGTTGCGGGTACAAGCAGTGAAACTGATGAGATCATCAATTTGACTTAACAGCTGCAGGGTTCAGACAGTTTCCGGTTCATGGGAAATTTTAAAAAATGTCTGGTTTGGATCCAAATCAGACCAAAATTATACAATAGGAAAAAAAATCCCATCTATCAAAAAATCTTTTTTGGGGGGGAGGATCCTCTTTGCTGAATTTCCAGGAGAAAATTCCCATGCTCTGCCTATTATTTACTGTATGTAAAAGCTGTCTGATGAAAATTGATGCTATAGTTCAATGTATTGAATTTTTCATTTTCTGTAGCACCTATGGCTCGCACTTGGCACTTAATCTGTGATGTGTTATTTAACTTTGGAATTTTAGTGGTTTTATTCTGTTTTCTTTAGAGTTTTCTTTCATTGTTTGACTCTTTTAGGTTCAAACAATTAGAAGTAATGCCTTTAAATCTTTTTGAACATCAACCTTCAATATTCCCATTCCATGTATGAATCGCTGCTCATCTCAAGCAGACTATTAGCCCACTTAGGTAATAGATCACTTTTAACTGCATCTTATACTTGTCATGTGTTTATATCTACTCTCTGCTTATATACTTCGTTCAGTGTTTGCTAACTCTTTATCTGACTCATATACATATCTTTAATAGAAAGTGTAACAATTTGAAGGTCACAGCTTGATTTGCAGACCGCTATGAAAACCTCATTTTAAGGTGACAGGATTACAATATCAGAGAACTAAGCCAATAACTGGATCATACAATTGACTTTAGCTCACATTACATTGCAGTCCTCTTCATTGGAACTGGGGTAAAATTCGACTATAGCTATATGTCTAGATGTCTGTAGAAGGCAGCAAGTCATGAATGCAATATAACCTTTATACTCTAGCTGGTAACTAGCAGGAAAAAATAATAGGAAAAAAGATAACATAGCTATAATTAATCTGATGGCTATGCTGAAAATACAAGGAGCAATCCAAGTCAATTTAAAGCATTTTTCTTCAATAGTGGCACAATATGAAGCAAATGAATGATTTGAGCTATTTCTGAAATCACTGTCTCTGCAGCCAACAAAAGCAGTTTGAAATAGTCTTGAAATCAAGCTAATGGTGTAAAAAACAGGAAAAAGGAACTTAACCTTTTCTTGTTGATTGCATTTATGGCACCGTCTTTATGTTATTCCCTTGTTTTGGGGTTTCTAACATTCAACTGCAGAAGCAGAGTAGGACTACTGCTTCCCTAAAGATATATATTGGCTTCTGTGGATTTTTACACTTTTCTCTGATGTATCTGAAATAGGCCACTGTTACTGTTGGGCAGCAGCTTCCATTAGCCAAAAAAAAAAATAAAATGTGTCTTCCTTCTATACTAAGAATTGGAAAAATGGATAGATTCAAATTTGAAAAGGATTTTTCCATGCCTCAAATTTCTAGGCATTACTGGGCATCTGTGAACTACCTCTGGCTGATTTTCAAGGCATGTGCTGCCATTCCTATGAGAACAGCCTGGTGACTACGGGGCTTGGGACATTGGTGGTACTCTTTAAGCTCTCTTTCCCCTTTCATTTACTGCTTTAGTTTGAGGGTTTGGGCACCATTCCAGTTGTTGAAGAGAGTTACTGGACTGTTGGAAAGTGTTTTGTGGTACATGTACACTAAATGTTTATTCTAACTACCTTACACATGGTCTGCTCAGACTATGCAGGGAAGGAAAGAACTGAATTCAGTGATCCAGGTAATGGTTATCAGTCTTCTGGTGGTAAGTTTTTAAATATATACATGACCATTTATTTGTCTGTGTTGTGTGTACTTCTTGCTTTTGTACTAGGGTCCTCTATTTATTTTTTAAAGTTTCTGTAATTAGTACCCCATTCCAAATTGTACTGACTTAGCAGCAAATCACTGGGGATTTTTGCTTAGAAAATGAAGGAAAATATTTTGGAGCTATCCGGTGCCACTAAGAAATCATACTAGCAACTTTTAGACTTTCTTATGATAAGACAGACTCTTAAGGAGAAATTTTCATTCTTATGAAAGCAGGTGGGAATCTGTCTCCATAACAATTGTCTTCAATGCAATAACAAATAAGTTATAGCAAGGAAAAGGTAATTATCTCTTCTAAAGAAGTGGCAGGATGCAGGCCACTTGTATGTATACTTGCATTAATTGGTATGTCAATTAAAAGAATAAAATTTTAAAAAATCAGTTTCATTCATTTTCTTCCCATTTTATTGTTGGCTAAAGACATATGTGGTGGAGGGAGCGAAGACAGGGAGGAAGACAAAATCGGTTTGCTGTGGTAAATTGTATGCAATGGCAGTACAAAAATGGAGACACTTTTTTTCTTCCTGTTCTTCAAAGGATTGTTTTGGTTAAAATGTCAAAAATGCCCAAGGGCTTACCCTGTGCTGAATTGACTATGCCATCTGTTTGTGTAAGGAGTGACTTGGTATGCATAAATTGTTACCTAGGTGGTAGGATTCTCGGTCTGTCAGCTCTCCTGTCAACTGCTGTCCTTGTTGCAACTGTGACCCCTGAAGGAATTAGCTGCATGATTGACTGACTGATGATGATTGACATCCACACACAATTAACTCTTTAGCTGCAGCTGCCATTGAAGGTGATCCCTATGTTTTTCATCTACAGGTATGCTGTTATTTCCATGCCAGTGAGCTTGCACAAAGTAAATATGATTAAGCTGATAAGTGGAAGTCAGACAGAGCTGTAAGATATGTGGCTGGCTCTTAAGTTTAGTACTTTCAATCACTTGCAACAAGGCCGTTTCTTGGTGTACTTTCAAGCAAAGAAAAAATTTGCTGTGCTTAAAATAGCTGCGCATCCAGAGTCCAGCTTCTAACTCTCAAAACTAGCCTTATCCTGGAAGCCTGTTTGAAGGATGGCACAGTCTGAAACTACAAGGAAAGTGTTTACACCCAGTGTCGTTGAATTAAAAGGGACTATGTAGAGAATTGATCCAGGTAGTGGCTGTTTCACCTCTCTTCCTGAGTTGCTCAAAGCAGTCGATGGAGACATCTCCCATCCCTCAACCATTTTCTTAAGGTAATTCTTACCAGAGGAAGAGTATTAGTCCAATATCTGTGCTTATCAAAATGACCATGTTCAGTCTTTGCACAGAACACGAGACTGCAAAAAGGCATCTTGGGACAGATTTCGAAAGTTTCTAGTGCTAAAAAGTGTCAAAAAGCTCCTTTTCATGTGTACGTACAGAGAAAATCTAATATTTCTAAATCTTTTTTTCTAATATAACTTCATTTGCACCACTAATAAGTACTAAACAACAACTAAGCCTGTCATTTTAATAAATATCTACTGATAGTTTCTCAGGCATAACAAGGCAATTCTCATCTAAGCTGCTGAATTCTTATTCTCCTTTAGAATTCATCTTTAAGACATTAGACATTAAGAGCCCTAATCTGGGGACCCATTTTTCACTGTGAATTTTCCCGCCTAATTCATGCATGACCTGAGTTGTTTAACTTGTACTTCCATTTATGTCTTGTTTGAAAGGCAGAGCATCTCATGACTGAGTGACTTTTATGTCTGGGGGCCTGTGTTTGAACTGCTGAAGTCAATGACTGAATTCCAGTTGTCTTGAGAAGAAAAAAGAATATGTAGATTTGTACTCCATTTTTGGCATGCTATCGTAGGTATAAAGTCAAAAGGCTTCTTGTTAAGAGAGTCCATATGGTAAATTTAGGTTCTGATCTACAAAGAGCTTCTGATGTACAAAGGGTTGGTTGGATGATGTAAGCTGGGAGCAGTAGCCTAAATCCATTTACGAAAAACTTTTGTAAATGCTCCTTTCTCGACACATTTGGCCAAAAGTAGATGGGCAGCTTTTTGAAAAATGTAGCAAAAAGTATTAGATATTGGCATGTTGAGTGTAGTCGGAGTTTATTCTGGATTTCAGTGTCATTTTAGAGTACCTTCTATTGGGATCCTATGTTGGTGCACCGCTTTTCAGAAACAGGGAATATTCAGAAACAGGGAATAGCAGGTCCCAACTGGTTGTGAAAGCTTTGGCATGAAAGCATCCAATGCTCTCATAAGCAAACAATATAATAAATACTGTCTCATTATTTAACCATAAAGCATCTACTAAAGGATTTGTGATGCACTGCCATTAACATATTTTAAGTAAACAGTTTGGAAGGAATATGAAATTGACCATGTGTGTTTACAGTAATATTTGCAAATGAAATACTTTTTACTAGTAGTGCTTAACCATGTGGAATAGGGAAAAAATGTTGCAGTTATTTGTGTTCTGGCTGCTAGATTGCATGTGTAATGCTATTTAATTTTATTTTTTTTTTAACAATACTGTGTACTTAGAATCATGGTATCTTAGTGCGATGTTTTCCTGTTGGTTACAAATGACTAAATTAAAGTGTGGTTTCATATATCAAGTTTTGATTAGTTAGATTTAAGCAGAGGTTGCTGAAGATGGTGCTTGCCTGCAATAGGAGATGCACATTTTCATTTTGGCTCACTGGAAGTTTTCTGCTTAATGGTGGAGAACGCATTGACAGCTACATCTTCTAAGACTGGATTCCAATAGGACTTGCACGCCCCAGTAGAAAGTACTTTGTCTTTCTGCAATTTTTTCCCCACTAACTGTAGATTTCATTGTATGTAAAATTATAGGTACATTTTACTTGCATAAATAAGCATATTAATATGTTAAACATATTTAATGCATATTAATTATATTAATTAATATCTAGTAAATGTAAAACAATAGAAAAATTAAAATATATAGGAAATAGCTCAAAAGGGTAGGGTTTCCCAGGAATATTGGTCAAATTCCAATTACAGTTACCAAGAACATCTTCGCAATATAGGGTTTTAGGAATTCCAACTTTATTAGCAAAATTCAATCCCTAAAAAATATTGTTTAACCTCACCTTTTGGCTTCTCTATCAGAATGGACCTCAGTCTAGAGCGAAATAGAGGACATGCTGTCATGTGCTATGTCTCTCAAAATTTTGCAAGGAAACAGGAGGAAAGTTGAGCTTGAAGATGGCAAGACTATTACTGCATTCTGCTAGATCTTGACAGAAATTATTTTAACAATTTAAATGAAAAATGAAAACAAACAGCCAAGTAAGACTTTTCACATAGAACTAAGTCTGCAAAATATTTTTGGCAATGCCAAATGGATGAGGATGCCATGAAGTGCCATCTTTGTCTTCTTAACCCTCTTTAATTTATACAGTACTCAGCTTTTCACCTAATATATGCTCATGCTTAGAAAGTCTTCCCTACCTTCCCATCTAAGCGTGTTTATTGGAATCATTAGCACAAAACTGTGTGTTAAGTAACTCTCTTGAAGTAGGGTCTCTGGGGTTTTTTTCAGATTTTGAGGATGGTGATTGTTTTGGGGATTGTTTTTTTATTTTAACCATAACACTGGAATTGCTGGAACTCCATAGGGAAGAGAAGTTTTTTTCTGCTACAATGACATCTGTCTCTACTGAATGCGACTTGGTTTGCCTTCTTGCTTTATGTTTGCAAGATGAAATGGTGCAGTATCTCTATTTTTACAGGAGCCTAACTCTGTTTAAACAAGGTTAAATGTCAGCTCTTCGAAGCAAGAATAGTCTTTTTGTCTGTTTGCATATCGCTAGCCCAATTGGGTGTCACTGGAAACGGCTACATGCAACCCTATTGTAATAAATGTCACTTCAACCTTGTATAGTTAAAAGAGATTGTGCAAACAGACAATTCATAAAATATACTTCCTTAATTCAACTTCTACTTTTTCTAAGATTTTTCAGGCAGTGAGAAAATTTTCTATTTTCTATAGTATATTGGTTTTTGATGCTTTCCAAGTACCAAATGGTTTTAGGCTGCTAACAGAGTGAATATGTTTTTCAAAAAAAGGCAATATTTCAGCCCTGTGGCAACTCTATCTGTGGTTAAAGCTTTTGTACAAATGGCAAAATTAGTGCCTTTTACACTCTGGATAAAACTAATGCAGATAACTGAAACAGGTTACATTTTATCCTGGAAAAGATAGCATTTTCCACAGAAAAATACGCTTAGCTCTGTCATGGTTTAGGCCAAACATGTCTATGACAGCAACAGATGTTCTCTCCCCACTTTCTTGCTCCAGGAGAAAAAGGGGTAGATTTACAAGTTTAGATGGAACTAAACT
>KZ505869.1:688696-705199 GCA_002844005.1 Limosa lapponica baueri | reverse complement strand
AACACTACTTGTGTTCCCGATCCCTTAAGCACCCTTCCCAAGGCTTTAAAATCTCTTTTAATTGATTTTGGGCTCCTTCTTCCCACATCGTCACTGCCGACCTGAAATACTAAAAGGGGGTAATAATCGGAGGGGTTGACCCTCCAAACTAGGGTTTGGAAGATCTAGAGACAAAATTAATAAAATTATATTTTCAATTTTTCTTTGCATTTAATTATCAGCCTCTTGAAGAATCTGAGGACTACTTTAAAAAAGTATTGTTATTTCTATAGTTCAGGTACACTATTGCAAAAATTGAGTATAAGCCTTGTATTAATACACCATATTTTTCCAGGAGATTGCAAGGTCTTTGGAAGACATCTCAAAGAACTGTACAAAAGTGGTATGTCCATAAGACCCAGCAATAAAAAATATCCCATATAGTGTCATTGTGTAAATTCTTACCCCTTACGTATTTCACTTAACATTTCAGAAAAGTCTTGTGTACCTTTCTTAAGCCATTTTAGTCACAGAACTAGCATAGTTCAGTCTTTTCTCCTAAAGTACAGCTGAATGAAGTATGCGGTCATGTTTGGGTTGGTTGGTTGGTTTATTGTTTTGTTTTTAAAAGTAAGATAAGTAACCTAAATGGTTAGAATACTTTTTCTTTTCCTATGTTGTTGTATTAGTTTTTTCCTCCCAGTGGAAAAATCAAAACCT
Source organism: Limosa lapponica baueri (assembly GCA_002844005.1). Taxonomy (NCBI): domain Eukaryota; kingdom Metazoa; phylum Chordata; class Aves; order Charadriiformes; family Scolopacidae; genus Limosa; species Limosa lapponica. The sequence continues at coordinate 704,500 of KZ505869.1, read as the reverse complement.
AAAACTGTGAAGCTTTGGTGTTTAAACACAACGTGGTTATTTGTAAATTGAAAGAAATTAACTAAAAAAGTTCTCTTTTCATTTCTTACTTAAATGATTTTTTTTTCTCTGAATAATAAGTCATTAACTTTATCTCACAGAAAGACTGCAATCAATTAGGTAATTTTATTATAAGTCAGATTGTGATTTCATAAAGTTTTATCTATAAAGGGTGTAAGTATATTTTGCACTTTTTCCAGATGCTCAAAAATGGTTGGTAGCTGTTGGAAACAAAATATCTCCCAGTGCTCCATCCTATGTGTTTTCACTTTGTACTCTCGCCTGCTGCGAGGTACAGTTAAGGGGTCAGTCTTTGGAACGCTGTCCTGTATGCCAAGGTACAGCATGTGTGTATGTGCATCCACACATATAGACACACACCCCTTTTGACACCTAAAAGAGTTCCAGCCTTAACTTCAGCCATGTTAGCAGTAGTATTTAACATTTCTGTTTGTAAATGAAGGCTAAGACAGTGTTCTTATGGGTCACTAACTCATATAGTTGTACTCTTAAGCTACTTCTGTGTGTAAGTTTACCATTATGATAAACTAAGGTGGACAATAAAGAAAAGAGTTTGCTGCACAGAGAAGATGGAATCCATAAGTTCAAAATTAATCCACAAGTTCAAACACTGATGTTAGTCCTCACCTAAGCTTTTTAAAGGAAACAAACAGCACAGTTTTTGACATATTTTTTGATTATAAAAGACAGCATGAAAGAAGAAAAAATCCCACTTATATTTCTGGAAACTTCACTGAAACATCATAGTTAAAGTATGTTTTCTTTTTTAAAATGATATATTACTGGCATTAGTCAGAACTACGCACTCTGCCCTATAATTTTATAAAAAAAATGTGTAAATTTAAAGAAAACAGCCATTTTATTAATAACAACAAACACTGGACATGGGCAACTTTAAAAAAGCATTTTTACACAAATTCATATTACAATTTATAAGTATGCTGTTTAGTTTAAGCATTACTTAAGCATTATGCTAAGAATTCTGTTTCTTACAAATTTCAATGAACTTTTTTTGCTAGCAATTTATCTTGTTGAAAGGAACAACCAGAATACAAAAGATAAATGTAAATTATTAAATGTTAAATTTCTGCAACTTAAAGTACTGAATATTATTCTATATGTTTCTGTATGCACCCCAAATTACATTATGTCCTGTGGATGATATAATATAGACAGCTAGCCTGAACTTCTTGCTCTTGCATTTTTTCTTGCAATTTTGATTTAAAATATTTAAAATAAATGATGACATATTTTAAATAAATGGAGCTAAGAGCTTTTCCTAAATGCAACCTGGATGGATTACTAGATAATCTAAATTTTGCTTCCAACTATGACTGGGTTAAAGAAAAGTTATAATCTTGGGAAAGGACACTTTTGACTGTATTCTGAAGTCCCAGTATTCTGGAACTTTGCTGCATAAAACTTGCAGAAATCTATAAGCCTAATCTGTCTGCAGAAACATTACTATGACGTAGCAACATCCAAGCAGTTGTCAAAATAAAATCTGCAGAAGTCCACTCACTTGTTTCATTCCAAGACTTCATTCAAGCTCATTCTGGAGCAGATCCAATCAGTATGTTCTGTAATTGAGCTTTGAGGATGCCATGAGATTTAGACCATTTCCCTAGGGTATCTGCTATATGAATGGGTCTGGAGATCCTGTTGCTGGCTTAGTGGCTTACTGTGGTGTTATAGATGGCCAGCCCTGGTCAAGCAGTACAGATGAGAATCCTTCCTAGAAAACTGGTGACATTCACTGTCATATTGACAGTGGGAATTTGTAGATGTACTGAGGGGAGGAAACGTTAAGAAATTATGCCTTATATCTCTAGTTCATTGCTTCTTCCTCCCATTCCTGTGCCTGCTTTCTCTACTGTTTAAATCCTTCTCTAAGATATCTGTTGGTATATAACTTTGCATTTGGCTATATTAGTTTGCATTTTGTCTGAATGAACCCAAGTCATAAGCACACATCTTCATGAAAGAAATTCATCACAGTGGTTTGTGAAGGCCAGGTACCTGAAGCTCTGGCACTCTACATGTATGGTAAAAACATAGATTTCTGATAACTATTCATGAACATTTCAGTAAATACACTACTTTTAATGCAGTGTACAAACATCCACACATACATCACCATACATACATATGCATATGTAAATTTATATATGTATTTTACTTAAAATTATTCATCAAAGTATTCTTTTCACTGTTATGATTAAAAACTGAATGTCTTTTCCCAAGCAAGACATTAAGTGATAGTAATAGGTCCATGGAATCATTCAGTCATTAATTTGTTCTTTTAATTTTCATTAGTAGATGTTAGGATGCCTGTCCCAGATCACAGAACTGAGATATTGAGATGAAATTATGTTGATTTCTTCAAGATCATCCACCAGAATTCCATGCAGCTGAAAAAGTAGATGCATCTCCTTCATTAACCAAAATATTTGTGAAAGTTATGAGTTACTTAGAGTTTTACAGTACTCTATGTTCCTGTTCTTGACTAAAATAAGTTCTTTGCCTTTGTGTATAATTACAGTTCTAATAATATTTATATAGTAAAAATCCCATTAATCCATATAAGGATTTTTTTCCTGTTATATCCTTCAGTCTTGCTATAAAAAACACAACACAACAAGAACAAAATAATTGGGAAAAAAAATAAAGTGCCATAAACCTACCTGGCTATAAATCTACTTCACCTGTTCTCTTCTTGCCACATTTAACATGATCTTACTTGCCATTTAAGTAAAGAAATTGTACAGGTCAGGTTCTATTCCACCCTACCCTCTCACCTTTCTGACGGTTATGTTGTTCTGGAAGTTGGGCTACGTACTGATGTGACCCCACACTACTCTACTTTTTGGCTTCTGAAAGATTTAAAAAATAAACCATAGAGTTGTTATTTTCAATATATTTTGGTACTACATGTGACCATCCTATCTTAAATCTTTACTCCATTGCAGACCTACTTGGAGGTCTTTCAATCTGTTCCTTCTAAAAGGTGTATTTTCCAGCATTATCCTTCTTTTTCCTTTTCAAATCTTCCTCTCTGTTGTGATCTAATAAGTACACTCTGATGCAGAAACTAACATGACAAGCACAGAAGTTCTGAGAAACTTTAATTGTTCATCTGACTTTGTTAACTCTCACAAACTGTTTGCTGTAGGTCTATAAAATTCTTCAGTGTAATGAAGAACAAACCAATGTCCAAGAGGAATCACATTACTGAGAGTCATTAAATGCATCATTATGATTTAGTTTAGCTGCTAATCGTTAACAAAACAAAAAAGGTATTGATTGGAAAAGTTGCTGATATAGTGCTGACCTCTCTGATTGTCAGTTTTTAACCCAATCTATGTGTCTGATCATTCTATTGAATTCTAATGTACTAGCTATGACAAATCAAAATGAATTTTGTTTAACAAAACTTTGCCAGATAGTAAGTGTCAGGAAATTAGTTTTAATTTCCCTTTGTGGCTAATTAACTGTAAGCATCTCAGTTCTCTTTATGTATATAATTAATGTTTCTAATCAAATATTTTTTTCATTGTCTCTGCAGCTTATATTATGGCCTGTGAAGATATTTTTACCTTAGTCATCAAATATTACTCTTGCTTTTCATGGACAGCTTTAACAAAATCTATTGTTTGATTCATTGTACTCATGAGAATTCAATATGCAAAGCGTTTGAAGGAAGAAAAGATCATGGAAGTATTTCAGTTCTTCGGATCTTTAGTTTTTTTTCTGACTGAATAAAACTAGCCAACTTCAATTGTACACATTCCACTCCATTATCAAGCTCAGTAAAAATAACCAAGGTTAAAAATAAAAGATATGAAAAGGATTTATCTTTCTCATTTCTTCAGAATACAGTCAGAAGCTTTCTTTTTTGGTTAAGCAAATAAACAAATGTTTGCTTCACAGTGATTTGAGCTTAATACATCATAGTGACATATGTTTCTTTGGTTAGAAGTCCTATAAACAAGAATATCACTAATAAAGAAAATAAGAATTCAATGCTGCTTTATTTGATTATTTTGCATTGCATTGTATGCCTTTCGAAAAATAGGTTTTGTTAAAGCAGATTCTTTTTATAACCAACTCTAAAGAGTGTTTCAAAACCACTGTGTTGTCATTACATTAGGACAGAAAAAAATCCATAGAGATAGGAACCATTTTCAGACTTGGGGTTAAGACATTTATCTTACATATATATAAAATGTACCATCTCCATGGATACCAAAATCTCCTGCTAAGACCAGAATTTATCTGTGGAGAGCAACAGAATGGTCTAATTGCTGATATCTTTATCTTCACTGAATAGCCCCTTCCGCCAAAGTAATTGCCTTGCCAATAACGAAGCTGCTTGTGTAACAAATTGTTTCTCCGTATGAAAAAAAGCTGTTAGAATATTGCTGAATGTAACTAAACATTTTATCCATCAGAAATTGCAGAGGAACTCAGACAAGTATGATGTTAACACTGAAAGAGTAATCTGGCAAGAATGCTAAAATCTAGCACTGATTTTATAGCAAATTCCAGAGCATCTTGATGGTTAAATGTGTCCTCTAAGACTATATTTTGCATAGGCACTTCTTTAAAAATGAATGTGTATCTTTTCAAACAGGGCAACTGCGTATAAATTATCTAAGGTGTACCAGTCATATAAAAGATGATTTGTACACATACTTGCAACACTGTCATATGTGGAAATGCATGGAAATAAATACATGGCTAAGAAGGCTGTGGTTTTTTTTTTTCTTTCTTTTTTTTTCTTTAACCCTGTCAATGATCACTTGACTCTATCACGCTCCTTTTGATAGACAGACCTCTATAATCTATGAATTGCCAACCTACAGCAAACATACCAGCACATAACAGGTAGAATTCACTTTCTTAACTAAGTTTGCCTTAACTGGAAATTTTTCAAGACTATTCATCAGCTTTAATGTATGGACTTCTGATGAAAAGACTGAATTTATAGCAGAAAATTCAGGAAAATTACTGGAAAATCATGCTTATTCTTCATGAAATAAGCTGCAGATTCATTCCTTCAAATTCTGCCCCTGCGTAGCAAATGCTTCTACTCATTTTCCTGAAGTGGGAGGGATTCTAAGACAACAAATTAATAAGCACATGTAGTACTTCAACATACTCAGACATATTTATTATTCCTTGTAGTAGTCTTTAGTTTTTAAGCAGAAGTGAACAAAGAGAAAGAAAATAAAGTTAAAAAAAAAAAGGTGCTTTAGTTTATGTTACTGTATCAAGATGGTAAATTAAGCACTTTCAGTAGAAATATGTTATCATATACTTGAATGCACACTGCCTAAGAATTAAAGAGCTGCATATTGACAAGTGTCATCGGATAATGAGAATCTTAGCTCTTACATAGAATTTGTCCTATGTTGCATTATTTTATCTGGTTTTGAATAATCTCATATAAAAATGTCTGTAACCTGGCAGCTTCCTTTTGGCAAGACTTCTAGATAAACTGAAATATGATATTTATTCCATGAAGTGCATAAGTGTTACCAATTCAACTGGGCCAAAAACCACTTGCAGATTGCAAGAATTAGGTTGCAATACAGAAAAAAAAAAAAGAAAGCAAACATATTTTGCTAATTCTGTCTACTTGAATTAATCTGTCTTCCTTTGGGAAGCCTATTGTCACAAAAAAATGGAGCAATGCAAGTCTGAACATATATTATTCCTGGATATCTCTAGAATACCAGGAGACTGAGCATTTAGGAAGCAGTTTGCTTTCAGCTTCTCCAATGAGTGAACGATTTAAGTTTTGTTGCTACATAGATCATACAGATTTAACAGGGAGACAGAGTTTGAAAGATTCAGGCTTATGTTACAAGTGTCGTTTCCAGAAACCTTTATTGATTCTGCATTTATATTCTTTAATTAAAGGATGCTGGAAATTCAGGTCGTGTTTCCAGCCACTGTTATGTCATTATCCCATACAAGCACTTTGTTCTTCACAGGCTTCCCTGAAAATAACTGGGAGTAAATAACAGGTTTCCAAGGCAAAAATCTAGCAGAAAAAGCAAACAAACAAGAAAAATCCCGACATAACCACCTTTGTAAAGCATAAAGGAGCAGGAAAAAGCACAAGTACATGTGTTTTTCTTTTGCAGTTAACTTTTAAATCTGTTTTAAATGAATAGTACTGTATTTATACTGACTTTGCTTAGCTGCTACAAGGGACAATTTCTTACACAAATAAATACAATCATCTTCGTATTTGTTTTCTATGATAAAGATAAAACTTTCATCCATTTAAAATAAAATAGTAGTAAGTGAAAAGTCATACATTCTACAGTATATTTTGGATGGTATAGTGTAGACATTAATATTACACAGCTCCCTTAGTCTAGATTTCTCAAAGTCATTTACTGACAGAGTACATACACTTTTGAATCCAGGTCTAGGAATGAATCATTGCTTAGCTGGAAGCTTTTATAAGATCTACTTCTATAAATCTTGCCAGAATGTATTCCCGCATCCACTGTAAATGCCTGGAGACCCAGGAAAAAGGACTGGGTGAATACTGCATTGCTTACCCATTTGTTAATCATGTAGTCTAATCATATTTATACCTATTTCTTGGCCCTTCTTATATGCTTGACTCTTATTTGACCTTTACTCTCAGGACTGTAGGGAAAAGCTGAATGTAAATAGAGATGACAACCATTAAATTGAAAAACAGTAACAAAAATATAAGATAGGCACCACATAGTGACAATGTCTTTGTAGACATTAGAGTTTCAGAAAATATTGATACTGTTTAAAACATACATATCTTTTGCTGCAAATTTTAAAAATTATGAAGACATTTACCTTACACTTAAAGAAATCAATACAGTGCTGTTTTCTGGCAAAAAAAAAAAATCTTAAAATTAATTATAAAATAGCAATTTTAACATTGCATATTAAGTAAAAAAACAGAAGGTAAACAGACAATTCATACATGATATGTCTATATGGTACATTGCTCCAGCAGCACCTACCTTTGTAAAGACTAAATTTGTAAAAGGGCTTTCCATTGTTGTATACGTATATATATAAGACTATGAAGACATCTTTTAAACTAACTATTTTGAAATTCCAGTTTGCATCTTTATCCACAAGGTACTCCATAGACACATAGTCAAAAATAATCCTGGACTAAATTAGTTTTTCACAGAAAATAAAGTGTTCTCTCTTTCACTCTTTTCTTTCATCTTTCCTTTCAAGTTAGGGACAAACTCTATACCCATATTCTAGAAGAGTTTTCAAAGCCCCCCTGGTACTGCTTACCTATAGAAAGAGTGATCCGCAATTAGCTTCATAATTGAGCTCCTATTTTCCATCACTCATCACTGGGAATACTGAGAGCTGCTATGAGAAACAGACAGGACAGTTCAGCAAGACCACTAGCTATTTCCTTTTTGGAGAACCATATATCTTTTTTACAGAGACATGACTGCAGTCAGAAACAGATGAAGAAGGTTGACTTCACACTGTAATTTGAAACAACATAATCTATTCTATATTTGTTTAAAAATACTCTTTAAAACGATGTAAGTGAAAATACATTCTAATAATTTCAGATAACACTGAGATTTTTTATATATTTCACAATAAGTTTCAGAATTGCTGTCAGGTTAATTTTAAAAAGAAATTATGCACAAATATGCAACATAATTTTGTGTCATTAACTTACATTATTACTGTAAACAATAAATTAAAAACAAGCTTTGACTTTTGCAAATTTTGTTCACGGCTCAATATTGACACCTACAATTTGTCAGGTTTCCTGTTTAATAAAAATATTTTATGACAGATCTAATTCATCTGGGTCTTCATATAATCTGATGTAAAATTAAACTTCTGGCTCAGCAGGAAAAGCTGATGTAGCAAAAATATCGGCACAGTTTGAAAAGACAAGGCAAATTGTCACTATCTCAAACCACAATCGATATCAAGTGATATAAATATGAAGGATTTGTGATAATATTTTAAAGTTAGTGTTTTCATCCCATTTAACATCCATTTCAACCAGCATTTTATCAGAAGACTGAATTGAAGAAGAATCCCTTAGGCCAGCACATCCCGTTTCCCTCAGAGCCATTGAAGAATACAGCTTTTTCCAGAAACAAATCAAGCCTTTCTTAAAATGTGTATCAGATATCCAGATAAGTTCTCCAGTACTTCTGGAGATCAGATGAGATCAGATCCCTGATATTTCTCAGACTACAATCCCAGATCCTCACTGTACTGCTGGTTTCCACGCTAAAAGTATTAGATCATACTGGTTTCTTCCTTCGCTAGCATTGTTCTTAATTAAATAATCTGGCATTAATAGAACTGTATAATTAGATTATTCCTGTGGCAAATCAGTGTTGTATTTTATTCTTTTTCTCCGATTCATCTCATGTTTCAATTTACTTCCATGTCTTTGATTATTTATTCATTCAAAATATCATTTAGTGTTTTTCCTAAACATCTGAGGATGCCTGTATTCTCCAGTTCTTAAATGTACTACTAAAGTCATTTAAATCTATAGAATTATTCAATTATAAAGTCCAGGACAGTATTGGGACCTTTGCTGAAGGTTCTGTTCAAATTCTGTGTCTCTTAATCTGAGGGCAGTATATGAAAAAGTGGTGTGCTTATGCAGTCTTTCACTGACATGCAACCTAGCTTCTAAATCCTTAACTCAGGAAATCACATGAAGTCTCATCAGTGCTGTCATTCAGACCAAGGGTTGTCAAATGTTTGTTTGTGTACATTTTGCCATAATGCCATAAAGATCTGACCGTCTGATTTCCCTCCATGTATTAAGAGTTTCTCACACTAGCTGTCTATGCTTCTTTTGAACACAATGTATTAGGAGTGATTTTTCTCTAATTTGAAAGTCGAGTGCGAATTTTGATTGAACAAGTATGAGACAGAATGGCAGGACTGTATTTTCTCAGAGTATAATAAATAACCTAAAGCATACCTGAGAATAACTCCTTGCCTCCAGGCTGCAAACACCAATTGCTCAAAATTGTTGTGAGCTCTGACCAAGATGAGTTTACTTTGATAGAGTGGCAGTGATTAATTTCTTTCTGTCATATGAATATTCCCTTAAGAGTTCTCAAGCTGTAAATCTTGGGAAATTTTGGAAGAGTTTGTTTTAAAAATACACGGAATCATACTTGGGTGTAATGGAAATAAATATTTAAATGCAAGATGGTATCCCCATTTCCTCACTTTCACTCCAATTTAGAGACACAGAGGGGAGAGGAAGCTGAAATACAAGTGAAGATTTTACTAGATGCAAGACTTCTTGGGAAGCATACAGATAGAGTACATTGGAGCAGTTCCATGGCTACCACAGGAAATTAGAGCAGTAAGGTTCAGAGACCAGGCTACACACCAATGACTTATTACTGGTCCCTTTACGTTTTCTGCATAGACACCTCTACCACACCATATGAATCTTATTATACAAGGTTTTGGCTAAAGCTCAGTGGTGGTTGTTGTGGATTGGACTGGGCTGTGCTGGGCACTAAACGAATGACAGATGATCTCTTTTTTCTCTCTTTCTCCCTTCCCAAAATAGAAGGGAGAGAAAATAAGGGAGACACTGAAAAATAAGGGAGAGGTTGAAAAGAAAACTAAAACTACTTTAATTAAATATTAATGTCAAAAAGAAAAGATAATAAAATATATATATATAAAAAAAAAGAAAATAATGAATTATATACAATATATACAGAAGCAGTATTGAGCTCCCAGAATGACGATCACATTACCGTCTAGCACTGGGAAAGTCTGAGACTGGACTCAGTGATGGAATTCAAGAACTGGATTCAGGAACCCATGGATCGGGATCAAGGGCAGATGAACAGAGTCCTCCTTGGACACTGGCCATTGAAGAAAGCTCAGAAAGCTCACCTTTTGATCCCTTGGTTTTTATATTCAGCATGATGCAGGTGGGATGGAATACCCTTTTAGTCAGTTTTGGGTCACCTGTCCTGTCCGCTCCTCCCCACAGATGTGACCCCTCTACACTCTTCCACTTCCAGCCCTCCAACTTTGTTCATAACTAAGTCAGCTGACCTTGGTTGTTATAGCAGTAAGTATAAGCAGGAGCCTCTCTGCATACCATTCCTGGGTATTAACTATAAACATCAGGCCTTATCACTCTGGAAGCAGACACTGTCTGAAAAATATATTGTTAATTTCAGAAAGTGCAGTTAGTCAGAAGAGACTCAGCTGAAAAGTAAAATTATAGAAAATCGGTTCTGGTTTACGTCAAACTACTAAAAAATTTTCTGTTTGGCAACCTTCTGATTTGTTATTTCTTATCTACATAGTGATTAATAAAAATAAATAAATAAAAAAAACCACAAAGCCACAAACTATTTGAAAAGCTTATTTATCTAAGTTTACAATTTCCAGGTTGTTAAGTTAGTACAGCAGCAGAACTGGATCCCTCTTGTGGAAAGACCCTTCATTTGGGAGTGGGCTTGTGTGCATGCAGATCAAGGAAGGTGAAGGATTTGCATTTTGCTCTTTTTTTTTTTTTTTTTGATTTCAGTTTTCAAAGTGCAGTTAATTTGAAAATGATTGCATTTGGCTTTTGGAAATAAACACATTTATAAAGTAACATTTCAGCTCCCAAAAATCCCTCTGGTCAGGCAGCTTTATTTCCTTAATTTCTGAATATAGTGAAAATAAAAAATGGAAGTTCCACTGCCCAGAAATAAACAGAAGAACAACTAGAAATCAGTCTTAAAGGATTTATCTCGTGTTCATACAAAGATGACATGAACCACAGCTGTGGCTGCTGAATCCCTCAAGCACACTTTCAAGTCCTCAATCAAGTGAGCAAGAACTTGAAGGCCATTGCTGGCTCCCTTCTGTTTCTCAACTGTGCATTCAGACTTGCATAGGAGTTTCTTGTATTCTTCACCATGCACATCTAGCTGTATAGTAGGTTTTTTGCAACCTTGGACTGTTCTCAGTGCCCTGACCACCTACACTGAGCAATAAGGGGACAAAATTGAAGAAGCTTTTTAGCTTTTATAGCTTATTGATTTTTATATTTTCAGATGTATTAGAGCAATTTTTCAAATGTATCCGCCTTACCTTGATATCTTGAGTGTGGAGAGAGGATTTCACATTTATTAGCTTTGCTTTGCTGAAAAAAAATACAGCAGTAAAAGTACTTCTGTGTTATCTCAGGGATATAAATGGTTTTGGTATTAAAAAAAAATAAAAATCAATTCTTAGAATAAAATTCAAAGCTCGTGTGCAAGTGTTACATAAAAAGCAGACAACAAGGAATGCAGTTTCCCAAGTAGGTAACAAAGACGGTTTTTAGAAGTACAGTCCTGAATTGCAGTTGAACTCAATGATGCTCAATACTTTCCAAATGGGAAAGTTCTATCTTAATGGAGAGCATATAATACGGTAAATACTATTTTATTATCTCTGATCAACCGTGACAGCATTAGAAAAGGAATGCAGGAGAAAAGTCTTCTTCAATGGGAGTCTTATTTTCTCAGATCAGAGGCAATAAAGTAATGTATGAGCTGTTTCATTGTAAGAATTTCTATTTCATCAGACGATTTGAATTTTTATGCACTATAAACAGGAAACTCTTTCCTGCAGCAAAAATATACAGCAACTGGCCCAAGAAGTGAAGGGAATTCAGCTGTCTTGTTGTTTACAGTATCAAGATTATATTTGTTTCTCCCGTATTATTCATAACAAGTGATAAATGTGACTATATCCATTCAATTGTAATCATCTGTTTTTCGTCATTTTGATATCAATTACATTGATCACCTCTTACCTGCTTCATAATGCAAATGCTTCTGAGTCTGTACTTCCTTGTAGGTTTTTTCCCCTTGAACTAGGGGTGTGCACTTCAAATTATTTAAATAGTTGACACGTTATTATTTAAACGGTTCACTATATAAACTCTTTTTGCATAAATGCTCCTTGAGTGTTTCAAAAAGCTAATATTATTGGAGTTACTTATTATCCACTGTTGGATAATAGATTACTCTGGCAGCGTCACAAGTCAAGATAACATTCCATCTCCCTTCAAAGTTTTCCAATTTAATGAAATGTTTTTCGGCATTAAAAAAAATTATCTATTATGTGAGAAGTGTTCTGGGAGGAGCAGGAAAGGCAAATCTGTAATTTCCATATGAAAACACTTAGTTGTGCAGTATGTAATTTATCCATGTAAAAGAGTAAGATGCAAATACACTTCTAGGACTGATGTGCCACTCTCACAATGCTTTTCTGTCTAGGCAAATGAAATTGATACAGAATTTCTAAAAAAAATTTAGAGTAAATGAAGCAAAAGATTTTGAAATTGTATTAATATATAATTTTAAAAATTATATATAAAAAATATTTTTGTATAAATATATAATTATATAATTATATTATATAAATATATACAATATATATTATATGTAAATATATATAAATATATTTATACATAATATAAAATTTTATATTATCTTATTTCCATGTCTTTTCCTGATTAGTCTGCAACGGAGGCATGTAGAAGTTTCCATTTATGTATGCCCATATAGTAAATCCATATTAGAGAGCCTCTTTTCAAAAAGCACCTTAATACTTTCCAATATTTTGATGTTTTTGCTGTCTGATTGGAAGTACTTATGATTGAACTTCTAAGACTTTATGAGTAATTTCACAAACAGGAAAATACTGTCTATATGTACAATTACACCAACCACAATTCTCCACTGGTACTATGATCTATGACATACAAATGTAAAATGTAAATATAGATAAGAACTTAAAAGATTTTCACACTTTCTACCGCAGATTATAAGTCATTTTTCAAGTGAATTCATGGTAAGGTCATATTGTACCCTCCAAAGAAATGGTTTTAAAACAGGTAAGCTTTTTATCTTTTCTGCTTCTTAGTGGAAGCATCTCACAGCTCCATTGCTTTCATTAGCCATAGAAAGACTCTAGCTAGCAAATCCAGTGACCATGCACCCTCCTCTCTCTAAAAGGAAAGTGGACTTGCTGCATACTGTGAAGGACTACCTTTCATTAAAATTTAGAGTCTTTAGTAGAAATAACACAGTGGGTAATAACCAGTAGGTAAATGTTGCCATTATCTTTAAGTATTTGCCACGTTAGTGGAATCCTAAGCTCTGAGTTATTTTTCTTGTTTTCTATAAAAATCTGCAGGAATAATTAGGTTCCTGAGTATGGAACATATAAATTATTTGTATATTGAACAGGGCCAGCCTGAAATGAACAATATAAATAGCGTAAATAATGTATCTTAGAATAAATGTTTCTCTACAATTAACATATTTCTGTACATTCCTCATTCTGAACAATTAGTTGCTACATGTCTAAGCCTTTCTTGGGGGAGGGTGGGGGGAAACCAATAGATTTGGTGGTCCTTCTTCCAAAGCAGAGACAAGAAATAGCTAAAATTACTTTTTATACTTAACAGCACAATGTTGAGATCAGTTATTTGGGTTCTAGGGCACTTAGGCTCTATTTAAATCTTTTACTTTCCAAGAGAAAGCCTAACTGTTTGGATCTAGGAAGTTTGAACTCTTTTTCTTTTTTCTTTCTTGTTATTTGTTTTGTTTCTTTTAAATTTTATTTTTCATTTCCTGGAAATATTTGAAGAGTTTTTGGTTTAAAATAACAATGAAAAAGAAAGAAGGAATGTTGGAACCTTCACATGAAGCAGTGAGTGAGTAAGGCCATAAGGAGGTCCTATGTATCAATAAATAATTTTCTCTGCAACATTCCTGGAACAGTACTACAAAAACAAATAAATAAATAAATAAATAAAACAGTGCTTCTTAAAGTTCCAAATATGGGCAGAATTTTGTTTTGTTTTTTGGAAAGAATGGTAATAGAAATAAATGTGTGCAAACAACTTTAATAATTGTCAGGGCTAGAACGTGGAGAATAACTTTTACTTTGAAATCTGGTCCCCAGCACTATTGTATTTACCCCATTTACCTGCATTAGGAGAGAGACCCATGGAATCTTCTGACTAACATCATCTTTGCCTTCCAAAAGTACATAAAACATGAAAACATTGTGTGTTCATTCCAAAATTGAACTTCAGAGAATTAAAGTCTCAACAGAACAAGATTTACCTCTCAATCTCCCTTACTGCAGAAGGGCTATGTACTTGCATCTGTTTACTGACTTTTCAAACTACTCAGCAAATGCCAATAAGAACATTGATATTGGTATTAACCTCAATTTGTTTCTTTCTTAACAAGTTGTATTGTTTACTTACATTTTACTTATATATTATTCAAACACAGTTGAGATCTTAGAGGTGTAGCTTGACACTTGAGTAACTAAACACACTCAGAATTTTTTTCTGAGTTGTGTTAAGAGATGAAAGTAGTGCAGATATGCAAATGTTTTGGTAGCAAGTCAATAGAAGGATGTGTACCTGTGTTGTAACACCCTAGTTTGATGTTCTCTGCTATCTTGACTGTTTTAGCTATACACAATTCAAACATACTAGCTTCATATTTATACACAAATTTGCCCTTTATTAACTTCTCTGTATAGAGGCTACACTGTATCCTTATTTAAGGGTCAAATAATATGTTTCAGAGGGAGCAACAAACCAGCTCTAATTTTATTTTTATATTTCTCTCTATTTCTTCCTTATTTATTTCTTATTAAGAAAATGGGCAAGCAAAAGAAGAAACTTTGGGGCAGAGTACTTTCATTACTCAGTGATAGACACGATAATACAGCATGCTTTCTGGACAGCTGATTTTCTTAACATTAGGTGGAGATGTAAATTGTATATAAAGCAGTTTACTTCATATATGAAGTAAATGATGTCAGAATGAATTATGGAATCATGGAATCACGGAATTGTCAGAGTTGGAAGGGACCTCTAGAGATCATCTAGTCCAACTCCCCTGCTAAAGCAGGACTGCCTAGAGCACATTACACAGGACTGCAGCCAGGCAGGTCTTGAAAATCTCCAGAGAAGGGGAATTCACAACCACCCTGGGCAGCCTGGTCCAGTGCTCTGTCACCCTCACCATAAAGAAGTTTTTTCTCATATTTGAATGGAACTTCCTATGTTCCAGCTTGAGGTGTCCCCTCAGCCTTCTCTTCCCCAGGCTAAAGAGTCCCAGCTCTCTCAGCCTTTCCTCATGAGGGAGATGCTCCAATCCCTTAATCATCTTTGTTGCCCTACACTGGACTCTCTCCAGTACTCCCCTGTCTCTCTTGAACTGGGGAGCCCAGAACTGGACGCAGTATTCCAGTTGTGGCCTCACCGGTGTGGAGGGGGAGAATGACCTCTCTTGACCTACTGGCCACACTCTTCCCTATGCAGCCCAGGATTCCATTGGCCTTCTTGATGACAAAGGACATTGCTGGCTTGTGGATAATTTACTATCTACCAGGACCTCCAGGTCTTTCTCCTCAGAAATGCTTTCCAGCAGGTCCACCCCTAACCAATTCTGGTACCTAGCATTCTTCCTCCCCAGGTGCATCATCCTACATTTGCCATCATTGAACCTCATTACGTTCTTCTCTGCCCAGCTCTCCAGCCTGTCCAGATCATACTGGATGGCAGCAGAGCCACTCCTGACTGGAGTGTCAGCCAGTCCTCCCAGTTTGGTATCATCAGCGAACTTGCTGAGGATACACTCTGTCCCCTCATCCAGGTCATTGATGAATATGTTG
>KZ505869.1:660043-670369 GCA_002844005.1 Limosa lapponica baueri | reverse complement strand
CAGAGTAGAGGGACAGAATCACCTCCCGAGACCTGCTGGTCACACTTCTTTTGATGCAGCCCAGGATGCGGTTGGCTTTCTGGGCTGCCAGTGCGCACTGCCGGCTCATGTTGAGCTTCTCCTCAGGGCTGCTTTCCAGCCATTCTCTGCCCAACCTGTATTTGTGCCTGGGATTGCCATGTCCCAGGTGCAGGACCCTGCACTTAGCTTGGTTGAACTTCATGCAATTTGCATGAGCCCACCTCTAAAGCTTGTCCAGGTCCCTCTGGATGGCATCCATTCCCTCCAGTGTGTCGACCGCACTGCCAAGCTTGATGTTGTCCGCAAACTTGCTGAGGATGCACTCTATCCCACTGTCCATGTCTCCGACAAAGATGTTAAATAGCACTGGTTCCAGTACCGAACCCTGAGGAACTCCCCTCGTCACTGGCCACCACTTTAGAAGCTTTCTGATTAAGAAGATTTCCTGGACCATGTGCTGTCCATCACTTCATTTTTGTGTGCTGACACACCCTTATTTCTATAGTCTCATTTTCCCATCTTCCCTTCTAAAGGTTGCAAGCTCACTCTACATCAAGATTTTACTGTATGATCATTGAAAGAATGCAAAATTTCAGCTTTTCATTACATCCTTGAGATCTGGCTTCTGATAATTAATTAATTAACTGGATGATTATATAATAATTAATTAAATGAATGTTTATAAAACTACATTCATCTGAGTATTGTTCTGAAAAGTACTTGTTTATTACTGTGAGATAATTAAGTAAGATCAGGGAGATTGTCATTAAAATTAGGCAAGTCACTAGCAGAGCACATTCTCTGGAGAGTGGAGATCAGCTGCAAACAATATATGATACTACTGCATGAAAAGAAAGAAGGTTTGTTTTTAATTAATATTTTCTGAACTCTAATGGTTAAAACCTCCAGTCAGGATCAAAAACCTCTTCAGTTAGCTTTTGTTAGACCAAAAAGCCCTTGATACTAAGTTGCTTAAAAATCTACTGTAAATAAGATAGAAGTAGTGAATGTAGCAAAACAGTAGCAAGGAATGGCAGTACATAGATACAAAACTGAACAGCTTACAGATACAGAAAAATAGGTTGGAAAGTGAAGAGGATGCCTAGAAGGAAAAATTGATTTATTAAAAGAAGACCTTACTTGCCATATAAGAAATAATGTGTTTAATGAAAGAAAAGGACACCTGATCTCATGATGTTTTTCTGGGGGGTAGCAGAGGCGGGGACAGGCGGGGAAGTTGAGTATACATACAAACAAAAGTTATTGCTTTTGCTCTGTGAGTGAAAAAGACAGCTACTGAGTTTTTTTAAGAACTCTCATCTAGGAAAAGGGAAAAAGGCATATAGGAAGGAGAGTTTAGAGGACTAGGAGTCTAGAACAGCTGTGCTAACATTGCTGACATTGAATGTGTGAACTTAATGGGGATAAGAAATCTCAGGACAATACACGTGTTCTAAAGTCACTGACAAATATAAGGTCACAGTGTCTGTATTAAAATGGTAGCCATTTATGTATAATCAATAATTCTCAATAATGCTATACAAAAGAGAAAATAACATCTTTTCAGAATAAGATTACCTTTGTTGTATGGTATATATTTGACAAATGTAGTGCTCATCTCTTGCTTTGTAGTTGTTGAATAGGCCACCAGAATCAATAACTGCAATAACTTTAGAACTATAGCCAGAAAAAATTACATTTGGTGAATAAAATTATGTTAAAAATGTCAAAGAAACAGATATGATGGTCCAGATTGCTGTGTCAAAAGTTTTAGAGAAAACCAGTAAGAAATTCACTTCTAAGCTAAAAAAATATACAAAATAGCTCAGTGTAACAGAATATCTTTTTCTGTCTGCGGCTTAACAGGACTGTGCTGAATCTTGAGACGTTGTTTTAGACTCCTATAGACTTTTATCTCTTACTTTGCTCTAGTCTGGCAAAATTTAGCCTGTCCAGAATAGATGCAACAGCCTCTTAAGCTCAAAAGAAGGAATACATCAGAATTTAATGAGAAACACCTAAGACGTATCATCCCGCTACCATCCCCCCATGCTGCTCGGGATTCATTACTGTAAAGTTCAGAATCTACAGCGCTACTAAGTAAAATGGCTGTGGCTCTGTGTCCCTGTATTGACTCTTCTCAATACAGGGAACTGACTGTCATATGTGCAAAACATATAGCAATATAGGAAAAACAGGCAAAAAAAAAAGATAATACTTGTGACCTCAGATTTATAAAGTGACATATTTCTCCTGCAACAGATTTCATTAGAAAAAAATCAAGGAAAAATATAAAATGGATTTCATTTATAGTCTCATACAGTGATAATTAACCAAGGTAATCTAGCACATGCAGCAGTATCCTAATATAAGTGAATGTTTATTTGAAAGAAAATTAGTGTTAATAATGTTACTAAGTTATAATTTACTTTTTGTTACTATAGCATCTTACTCAAGAATAAAAAGTTTAAATTTGTTTTATATTATTTACAATAAAATATTATTAATAGTTCCACATTAATATTACTTGGTATAGATAAGAAAGACAACTTTCTACTTGAGCTCCTGATCTGGCAAGTGTTTATTCCATGGGTAATTTGAAATCAATGGGGATTCTTACATGAATGAAGCTGCTTATATGCACAGGCATTTCTAGGACCAGGGTCATACTACAAATTCTGTCACTGACAAAGTCTGTGAATTCTTTACAGATATGGACTAGAATACAGATAAAGTTTCATAGCTGGAACATATGAATTAATTATCTTAATTTTTTTTTTGCACATATTTTTATGTCATTGTAAATATCTGTTTATAGGAAAGGCTGCAATTACTTTGAATGATATGTTCTTATTATTGCTTGGGAATAATGTAACTGTGGACAATATGAAAGGTTAGTTTGTTTCTTGTTCAAAAGCCAAACCATATCTCAAGAAGATTGTTACATGTAATTAATTTCTTAGATTGAAATTATCTGAAAATGATTATTAAAAATTTATGAAATTAAAAATAGTGAAACAGCTATTTCGTTATATTTGTTTCTTTTCTGCATAAAAATTTTATTAATTATTTCAGAAAACAAAACAAAACAAAACAAGCAAAAACCTACACCTCAGATTAGATCTATACCTTAGAAGATCAGCAAATCTTAATACCCCAAAGATAACATGAATAACTCATATCAGGAAATGGTAAATATACACTAATTTCAAAAAAGGTGGAAGTCATTAAAGGTGATACTTTGTTGAGGCATAACCTCACATAAACAGTGGAAAAATCCTTCATAAAACTGCTTCCTGCAAATGCATTGAGAATTCTTTGTACTCTGTTTGCTAGTCCAGGAATTCTCGCCTTTTGCAGCTTTGACGGAAAGCGCAAAATCTGTTCTAGACATACTGACTTTTATTTTTCTTCTGTGTCATTGTAGTCTCTTTTTTTCAGGTGAGGAACTTATATAATTCAGGAGAAATCACAGCTCACTTTATAAAACAGGCTTTACACAAAAATGCTTTACAATTGGTGTCTCATCTGAAAGGTAGAAGGAGAGAGTCATCTAAAGAGAGAAGAGAAGGAGAGAGTCTAGATCTAAAGAGAGACGGGAATAAATGTAGAACTTAGTAGAACAAAAAAGAGGTAACTGTCAGATCATGGAAATTTGCACTTCCACCTGGATAGCCAGACCCAGAGAAAGCAAAGCCATGGGAAAAATTTAACATGCTGCTGTAATTGCTTTAATAGCAAGTATTCTGATGTCCAATAGCTCCAGTTACAGAGACAAATGGAGTACAAGCAGTTAACAGGAGTACAAACAGATAATGACAGGAAAGGTGTAGTGCCCCTGCCCGTGGCAGGGGGGTTGGAACTAGATGATCTTTAAGGTCCTTTCCAACTCTAACCATTCTGTGATTCCTCTATGAAAAAAAAAAGGAACAACAACAAAAAACAAAAGACATGCAATTAAGTAGGGAAATTTGGGAGGATAGGAGAAAAAATTATTTGGGAGAGTATGTAATCCAATCTGATTTTAAAAAAGCATCTCTGAAAGTGTGCCACGGAACAGCTTTTAAGTTTGTAAGTAATTTTTTAACATAATTTTGTAAATTGGATGTAGACTCTGAAGTCAGTTAACCATAAACTTGTATCACAGATATATGCCACGTGTTTATAAAATCTAAAAGGATTCACAAATAAATTCTCATCCCTAACTAACAAAAATAATAAAGCTACCTTTATTTAGAAGTCTTTAGCACAAGAGTTCTTCTGTATTGACTGAAACCATGGTATTTAAGCTGTAAATCAAACTACTACATTAACATATCACACATAAGCTAATTTATATCTTAGTAGGCATTCACCCATTTAAAAATCCAATTTACCTATGTACTTTACAGCTGCTACAGCTAACTGCATGTCTTCCAAGTAACAGCTATGGGAATTTCTTTTATCTGCTGAACAGTACAACAAGGAATTTCCAGCTCAAGATTCAGCTCTGGTGACAGGGCCACCTTTCCTGCTCCTAATCTGTGCAACGTGACTGATTTTTAACAGTAATTAAGTATTCTGGAGGATAACACACTGCATTATTGCTTGAAACTCAGAATCACAGAATCACAGAATCACAGAATCACAGAGGTTGGAAGGGACCTTTTAAGATCATCTAGTCCAACCAATGAAAAAACTCCATACTTCTTTTCTGTTCTTGGTGCATGCTTTATGCAGTAAGGCGGTCCCCAAATGCAGACTTAAAGCTGTCTTTTTTTTATTGTCCATATCATTGATCTTCCTTCATATGGCACTTCTTAGTCCATTTTATACTGTTCTGCAATTGTTGAAAAGCTGAAAGAACAATGTGATTTTTAATCAGCTGGGGATCTAGCTTATTACTAGAAGGACAATCATATCTCAATGCCTGGTTCACCTGAGTAAGTAAATTGTACTGCAT
Source organism: Limosa lapponica baueri (assembly GCA_002844005.1). Lineage (NCBI taxonomy): Eukaryota > Metazoa > Chordata > Aves > Charadriiformes > Scolopacidae > Limosa > Limosa lapponica. The sequence continues at coordinate 665,406 of KZ505869.1, read as the reverse complement.
TCTTTTATTTCATTATAGAGACAGAAAGTCATACCGTAGATATGTCATTACTATGTATCACTGGCACAGTCTTTTTACCTTTTTAATTGCATTCTTCTATAAGTCTTTCTGCCAATTAAAATTACTCCAAGACAAAGGCAGTATTCTAAGTATTGGCTAAGCTACATTAGACAACGTAGATATGGTGTTTCTTTAATGGTAGTAAAATGGTTTATTCTATCACAGCTTGCATGCTTTCTATGTAGAATCCATAGTGACAGAGTAATAAAAAGTGAAACATGACAGTGGCAAAAGAAAGCACTCACTTTTATACTGGTTGATGTTCTGTTGGCAATAAAACATCTGGGCACATCAGTAATTTGCTAATAATGGTATGTCTGTGCAGCTAACATATAATCTCAACTCCTTAACTAAGTTAAATGCTGCTCTTCTTACAGTAATGAACTTTAATGTATGTGTGACATTTGTTGAGCTTTTTTAAAACCTAATGGTTAAACAGATGAGTATTACAGGGAGGAAGATCCTTAGAAAAATGTAATGTAATTTCATCAATAGATTCTTGATTTTTTTTTACTCCTTTATGAGAGACATGAGGAAAACAGCTGCAAAGTAACTGATAAATTCATGCATAATGCATTTGAATGAATATTGCTGATGCATATTAAGATAGAAAGGGATTGTGAGGAAATAGATCACTGTCTGAAGGATCAAGAAACTTATATTTAAAATGATTCAAGACTGCTGCTGTCCTGCTTTGCAATTTGGAAGTCATTTTCCTTCTCTTCCCGTCAGTATCTCTTGTCACTTGGGCAAGCTTCAGTCGCCTAAGCAAAAGTCATTTGAGACTCCCTAGAGCACTCCTCTTGGCTTCCAAAAGGTCGTGGTTATGACAAGATCTGGGTGAAATCTGCCAGTTCCATGTGGGTATCTTATACACGCAAACATCTCTTAATGGTGTCTGTGTTAAGACAACTGCACTGAGCCTTAGTTTCCTTTGAGCATCCTGTGTACTGTTACATCAATATCTGTAAAACATGACAAATGTTAGAACATAGTCAAAAGATATTAGGCAAGAGATAGGAAAAACCATGAAGACACAGAAAGGTTTTTAATAACTTAAAAGTGGTTTGTTCTGATAAACATTTGTGCAAAGTAGCTTCCTTTTACCTGCTAATAACATCATACAGTCTGAGAAACATACGCTAAACAAGGGCCATTAACTCTGTTTTTTGTATGCAGATAAAAAAGTAACTTCCAGGAATCAAAATTTTCTGCTCTAGTGCTCTGTCAGAAGAGAAGAAACTGGGGTTTTGCCTATATGAAGAAGACTTTTATCTTTTTTCCTGTGATTAAATTTTTCCATTAAAAAGTCAGAAAAATTCTGTAACTAGACAATTTTTGAAGTCAGACTTGCTCAATATTTGGCAAGCAGTCTAACTTGAAAACTGCATTTCTTTTTAAATGAACATCTTGCCATGTGTGTCCTCACTAGAACCTTATTATTCTAGTATTGCTCGTTTTTCCTTAGGGCAGGGTTTCACTCACAAGATGTTGGTCCTTTTATCAAACATAAACTGTCACCATTCTCTCACTGTGTGTTTGGAACAACCTTTTCTTTTTTGTCCTGTATTGATTCTCCTGTATTCAAAGCCATTGATGTCTTCATCCAAGAATTTATCACAGAGGGAAACTATTATATATCAATATAGACATGCTTCTTTTTTTCTTTCCAGATCGTGCATGTGGCCTTTAAAGCTGGGAGAATCACAAAGCAAAGCTGAACAGTTCTGCCAGCCTGAAGACTTACAAGGTGGTGCTTCTGCTCTGGGAAAAGATACAGAAGCACTTCTATTAATATTTTATATATAATTAGGCTATTTTTAACTGGGCACATTTTAAAATTATTTTGAATGTACACATTTTTTGTCCAGCCTTCTACGTGCATCAGACAATCTTCAGGGAGAGGGGAGAGGGAGGGGAGCGTAGGGGGAGAGGAGAGAAGAACGGAGGGGCGGAAAGGGGGAGGCATTTAATTCTGACAATACAGAAAGACAGACCAAATGATCTTTCCAAAAGCATTTATAAGTGCTTTCTTTGAAAAAGAAGTTGTGCCAGCCAATCAGATCAGATTTGCATTTTCCTGTTCTATATCTCTGAGTCGTGATCTTAAAATGGAATAAAAGTAAAATCTTTCAATACAGAAGCACTTGAAGATTATCTATTTTAGGGACAACTATGGTGCAGTGCTGTATGGTACATCTCAAAGCATTGTAAAGCTAGTTCAGCAGCTGACTGACTTGGTTTTACAAAATGTAATCATTGGGGTTTTTCCACTTGAGATTTGTCTACATAAACTACATTACTCTTAAATTTTTCTAAGCATGTAGATTTAATTCCTTTTTATGCAAAGTAGTGTCTACTTGCTTATTCATAATACTCTACTACCCTATATATTACATACTGCCTTTCTTGTTGGTATATAGTGTTGTATCTTGTGAGGACATCTGTCTAAAAGTCCAATAGCTATCATAATGTGAAACTTCAGTCCTCTTCTGTACCCTAAGGTAGGCAAATTTGTTTCTGTAGAGTATCTTAGAAAAAGTAAAATTATTGGATCAAATAATTAGTGTGGAAACTGGTAGAAGCTGCAATACTAGGCACTTTTAAACCAATGTCTAGGAATATCCATATGTTTCAACTCCCTTTCTGCATTTAGTTATGAAATAAACTTTACTTATATACTAAGCTTTCAGGTCCACAAGATGCTGTACCGACATGAGATTTCTGGCAAGTAGGTTAAACAAGAAAGGTGTAATTAAAAAAGGTCATATTTTTGATATTGTCTATTGATATTGAAGTAGCTGCTTTCCTTTCCATGTTGCAGTGACTTGCACAGGGGATGAGCGGGCGCAGCAGGCAGGATTGATCTCTAATTTCTTTTAGTCTTGTATGTAAAAAGACAATCAAAGTGTAACAGAAACTTAAGTAAACATTGATATGGGCCACATTAATTCCTAGAATCCTCTCAGCTCACAGACTGGAGTTATGTTAGGAACCCTTTATTCCTTTTATGTTCGTGAGCTGTGAAAAACCTCAGATAGCATGATATTGAATGTCATTTGGCAAGAGCTGAGTACACTTGATTCCAGTAGACTTTAGTAGTTTAAGGTAGTTAAGCTAATCAACACCTCACAAATTCAGGACCAAAGAGCACACAACTACATCGTGTGTTTATAGTTGCATTTTTACTGTATACTGTTTCAGTGCCAGTTTGTCAAACACTGATTACAGACAATAATCGATTTTACAGATATATTTTTATTTTTTCTTTCGGTTCTGAACTTACGAAGTTTGAAAACCAAATATTAATTTTAAACACAAATTGATGATCAATCTATGTATTTTTTGTATTGTTGCTTAAGTTACTGTCTCAGAGAACTGGTAAATGACCTAATATGCTCTCTGTATAATCAGAGGTGCACGAAAGCATGAAGTGATTAGTGCCATGAATTGTTGATGAGAATAGTAGGGGATGACGAAAATAAACTGCTAAATTCAATAACAGAGAATAGAGACATGTTAACTGGGGGGCGGGGGGACACCCTTTCAAATTATGATCGTGATCATTAATATTTGATTACATGCATAATAAGAAAACAATAACAGCTTCATTTATAAACATATTTCTTCTAATACAAGCAGATTTCTTACTGGCATAGGATTCCTAGTGGTAATTATATATGGTGGGAGAAAATTGGCAAAGCTAATTCTGCTTTATAGAGAAAGGATCAGGATCCAAAAAACATTAGGAGTTCTGCCTGTAAGTCACAGAAAGACATGAAGAAAACAGCTAGCATCAGAAGAGATTCTTTAAGAGTACATCCTGTCAAATCACTGTTTTACAAAGGAGGTGGGAGTACATAGTCTCAGTGAAACCACAGTTAAAGAAATATGAAACAGGTTACAACAACTTTCTCATTAAAAAATTGTCAATAGCCCACTGCCGAAACAAAAATATGTACTGAGCAGAATTCACAGAATGACAGAATGGTTGAGGTTGGATGGGACTTCCAAAGATCATCTGGTCCAGCTCCCCGCTAATGGATGGTCACCTACAGCCAATTATCCAGAAAGGACTTTGTTATCCAAATGTCTTTTCAATATCTCCAAGGAGGGAGACTCCACCACCACTCTGGGCAACTTGTGCCAGTGTTAAGTCACCCTCACAATTAAAAAGTGTTTCCTGATGTTCAGAGGGAACTTCCTGTGTTTCAGTGTGTGCTCATTGATTTTGGTCCTGTCACTGGGCACCACTGGAAAGACCCTGGCTCCCTCCTCTTTGCACTCTCCCTTCAAATATTTATATACATTGATAGGAGTAATCTGGAGTTGACACAAAGTAAGAAGTCAAGGTTTCTTGTCTAAAAAATGCAAGGTGAGATTTTAACCATTGCTAGTAAATGCTCTGAATATATTAGACAATATCAAATTGGTGTAGGCCTCTCACAGAAATTTCAGTACTGTTTATATTTGTAAATTCCTCTGGAAAGTTTTAGTTCTGACGTCTTCTAGTAATACTAATAATTGCCTAGAGTAATTATTGTCATCAGTGGCAAATTATCCTTTGTTCACAAAGACTACAACTTCATCTGTTTGAGCACTGGTATGGAAATGTTGTATTTAAATACTACAAATGAATTTTGTATTTTCCCCATAGTTTACATTATATTAGCCTAAGTATTGCAGTTCATTTGCCATAGTTTGTAAATGGTGATGCAATGTGTAAAGACAGTAGATTAAGAGATTATACAGATTTGCTTAATGATTATCTTGTCTGATTCTTCTGGAATAGTATGCTGAGCTAAAATGATCATTCTTTTATTTAACTTTGGAGAGTAAATTAAGAACTTTCAAAACTAATTAATTTTGGAAAATTAAAAACAAATATCATGCTAAGGTTGGATTAAGGGGTTTTATTATTTTTTAATTCTGTAAAATATAGAAGTTTAGTGTAAGGACTTTTTAATGAAACATCAAAACTATTTTATCTTTGGAATCACTATAGATTTTTTTGCCAAGCATTTTGAAATTGACTTGCTAAAGAAATCAGAAGAGGCTTTGTATAACACAAATTTTGTTTCTTGAATATCAAAACAAAGCTAGAATTTGCACAGATCAAAACAAATAATATAATGTGGTCTTGTTACTTCTGTGAAAAGAAAGTACTTCAGCGCCAATGAAGTATGAAATAGCTCAGCACAAAATGCCCACAGTCACAGCTCTTAAATAGGGACATAATAAATTCTAGGCTACACTCAAATTTTAAAAGAGAAATTACAATAATAGAATCATGGAATAGTTTG